>WWET01002362.1:214830-228157 GCA_011038615.1 Limnodynastes dumerilii
CCTGCTTATCTGCTAAAACAAGTAGGACAAAAGCGCAATTCTGACTGTCGCTGTAGTTTCAGCAGAAATAAAGGAATTAGTGGTTATGGGGGGGAAGCTCCTTTGTGAATAAACTACAGGTGGTTGCTCCCTCCTCATCATCAACCAGACAGTGTGTGTGGGAGAAGCAGGAAGTCTGAGAAGACTTAATCAGATAACAAAACTTTTTATTTATGTATGTGTGAATTTGTACACACACAAACATATACATACACACATTAATTTATTTATTTTATACCCTGGCGCCACTTTTTTGTTGTGGCACCTAAGTTCTGCAAAAAATTGTCAACCCCTGGCTGAGAAGTTGATTCTAGCCACCTCAACTGTTTTATCACAGGGGTAGAAAGCTAAGAAGCATCTCCATAGGCAGACTATTTTGTCATTTATCCAGAGGTCTCCGGCTAGTGGTAGAATTTGGCTTCCAGAAGTTAACATTATGACCTCCCGACATAACAAAGTGGCAAACTTGACATGTGCTGGCAATCCCAATGAACATCATGGGGGCCCCTTCAGTATGTATTTCCTTCCCTCCCAATGAGTCCTCAGGTGCTCTAAGGAATTGGGAGAGAGGAATACCTGGTTGTCTTGGTGGCCCCATATTGGCCATAAAAAGTGTGGTTTGTAGACATCATCAGATTGTCAGTGGACACCAGTACCTTCCTCGAATGCCTTTGATGGTGGTTGTTGACCAGCATCTTGAAGTCTAGAGAATTTTTGTGTCATGAAACCAGAATTGGTAAAACATTTTTGTTCTGGAAGTACTTTATTAGGTGGTGTGAGTGGATATATGATATCTTCACATATCATCTGGCTTACTGTTTCTTCAAGAAGGTTTGGAAACAATGTTAAAGCAGCTTGTTGAAGGTGCAAAGTCTGTGCTTTTTGAGAATTTTTATAGGAAAATACAGACCTTCTTGTAAGGTATTCTACATATTCACTCTACGCACCTCTAGTTGGGACTTGAATTTGATATTGTCCGCTCTGCAATTTTCTCCATTTGAACCACTATCTTCATCAGAAATGAAGGACCTGATCCAGAGTTAAGGGGTAAATTCAACATCCTGCAAGCAGGAGCCCCTGCTCTCCTATTTGCGGATGCTGGATCTGTGCCCAAGACACTATCTTAAGTATTCTGCATGCAAACCCTTTCGTATAGAATGCTGAATTGTACGTATGGGCTTAGCCAAGCCCTTGTGTTCAATTTAAATATAAATTCCCACTCACCATGCGTATCTTAGACACATGATTAATTTGCCAGCCCCCTGTATGGAGGCTGACTTCAACACAGAATGCAGCATCCAGTGGCTGCATTCCATTGTGGAAGTTTAGGTACTGCGCATGTCCAAAAAGTCTCTTACCTGGAAATTAGCATTCCTAGGGCCATATTTATTAAGCTGTGGGTTTGGAAAAGGGGAGATGTTGCCCATAGTAACCAATCAGATTCTAGCTCTCACTTTCTTTTTACATACTAGAGAATGTCAGCTAAAATCTGATTGGTTGTTATGGGCAACATCTCCACTTTGCCAAACCCGCAGCTTATACTGCTTTCACATCTCCAACTCAAAAAAAACACGTTTTTTTCAACCCGGGTTTTTCCGGGAAGAGATGCCGGGTAAAAAAAAAAAGTAACTTTTAAGTGCACAAAAACCTGGGAAATTCCTGGGTCTGATCCTTTACATCACCAATGAATTTCCTGGTTTTTAGTGCGACAGGGCATGCTGATGCTTGGAGAACCACAAGCACCAGAATGTCCTGTCATCCTGTGCAAGGAAAAACTAATTAATACCCCTCCTAGCTGCTAAATAAAATATAGGGCCGGCCCTAATATAAAAAAAAATACTTAACATTTAATGCCCCCCTATAAAAATAATGACATTGAATATCCCTATATACAATAAAATATTTACATTTAACACCCCAAATAATAAAAAAAAAAATATTTACCGCTAATGATATAATGCCATAAATAATGACATAAAAATGATAAATAAAAATAAGTACTTACCATCTTGATTAGGATCCGATCTTCCAAGCTTTTAATCTGTGGGGGAGGTCTTTGAAGAACAAAAACCCTATGGCCTGCCGCAACTCATGTCCTGCACGCAGGACACCCCGACGCTAATGACTGCTCTGCTGTCATTGGGGTGTATATATATATATATATATATATATATATATATATACCCTTGGTCAGCCTGTGAAATCCCGTTTCTATGGTGACCAAATAACATTTGACATTGAAAGACTAATATAGAATTCTTGATAGACAACACAGATGAGAGAACAAACTATTTAAAGTTAACTGTAATAACCATGTTCTAGGAAGATGGGAGTTCCTATTTGATCTTTTCTCAAGGCAATGTAATGACATAGCTATGTCTATGTAAAATAATAGAGGAGAGCTTGATCTAGCTGGGTCATCATACTTATGAGGGATATTAATCCATCACATATACTAAGCCTTTTTATATTGTGGTTTTTGTTTTGGATTCCATAGACAGAACATGCCATCATGACAAAAATTGGAAAGAGGGAGAAGACTAGTCTTGTATCATTTAAGTCATTTAAAAGCTGATGCTCTTGGCTTAAAGTAAATAGCTGCATGGAGGGCTGCTGTCAAGGTCGGCCATATTTATTAGCATAACAATATGGTCGCATACCATATGCTTACCTGTCTGATGGACGCTGCTGATTCGCAGGATGCCGTATCTACAGTGATGCTGGATAGAAGAGTTTTTCAATCGACTCTGATGCTTGCTTGACAGTCCGCCACTTGATGAGGGTTCCTTTAAGACACTACTTCTGCACTCAACTGTAAATTTGGTGCTCGACAAGGACAACTACAGGACTCTGCTGGATGCGGCTTGTTCGTCCAACTTGACAGGTGAGTATTATACTAAATGTGGATTTTATTAATACTTTTAGGTTTACCGTCGGTAATGCTTTTGGGGGATGTTTAGGGTTGGGTGGCTGAGCAGGGACAGTTTGGATTAGACATTGGAGAGTGGATAGTCATGGTTAAGCTGTGGTTAGGTTAGGCTGCAGTGAGGGGACAGTTAGGGTTAGGCTGTGTAACAGGGACATTTAGAATAAGGCTGTGGTTAGGGTAGGGTTATTGTAAATGTTTTTGTGTGACGTTTTACTCTTGACAACACAAAGGTTTATGTAACAATACTGTCAAACTTAGCGTTGTCAGGATAGCAGCCTTGTCGGTCATACCACACCTACATGAACCTCCTGGGTTTTGGTAAAAATTTAGAAACAATGTAAACATTTTTTTGCGCTGTTTATTTTTTTATGGAGTGTTTGCTAATGTGTGGATGGATTTGCTTCCATAATATTGTTCTTGGCAGAAGAACACTAGTTAAAGTGCCCATAACTGTCTTTTTACAAGTTTCATTGAGTCACTGAATGCATTTATGGAGATCTATTATGTGTATGAAATTCTCGGGAAAGTCTTGAGGGAGAGAAGACTTATTAAGTCTCCATAATTTGTATTAAGGAGGTGAGGAAATGTAGGAGAGGACCAGAGCATAATGGGGAAGGCAGGTTTTATATGGTCATGCATCTAGTAAAGAAGGAAATAAGTCCACTTTCCTCTGATGGGATAAAGAATTCTGTAGAAAGTCTGTTTGAGTATAAAAAGGGAGTTAATTTTTGATTATCTAATTCCCTCGCAGGCAATGGAGAAACAATGGCAGGATGCTACCGTCCCCACATAAAATGGGAACATTGCAAAAGCTTGGATAGTTTGTAAGGGCGGAAACCAATTTGCTCACCAATCACTAACATAACATATGCTGTATGATAAGCCAGTGAATTAGATAGATTTTTGTGAAGTATGGTATATGGCTGGTTGAAAAATATCATATACCATCTTTAAAAAAAATGAATTAATACTTGATTGTAAGAAATATTGGAGTAGATTCAGAAGTTGTTTTTACGCTTGTTGGCGTAGTGTATTTACGCTATCGTAAATTCTATGCACTGCCCTCGTTCGTACGTACTTTGGTCATTTTATGCTTGCCAAACCCTACCTTAACTTTTCAAAACGTTAGTACTGACGTACGTGATGGATTGACGAACGGCCTAACCCAGCCCATCGTGTACCATTTAAATGCCTCCCTCTGCCTCCAAAGCGTAACAATGGGGTGTCGTATGGATTACGCACCCCTTCGCAATTACGCTGAGGGTACGTACATTAGGAGTTACATGGCGTAACATCTGCTGTGCACATGCGCAGTGAATACGAATTGGCAAGTTTACATCAGCGGCTAGCATAAAAACGCTAAGTAAACAATGGATTAACAGTAGTTCAGTATTTCAGGGCTGAGAGTATGTTTTATCGTTAAACTGAAAGCCTCTGGAAATCTGACTGATTAGTACCTGTAGTGTGGCCAGTGTTTCATACCCAATAAAATCTAGAAAACTAATCTTGAAGCTTTTCTAAATTTTAACAATTGTCCTTTTTGGAAGACGGGTAATGAGCTTTTAGGCAGTGTTAATTGCAGACTATTTTTACAAAAGCCCATGCTCTATAATATTTCAAATACATCTTTGCTTCTGACCTGTTGTCCTCCCACACTCTGGTCATCTCAATTCAGCACTCTTTCTCCTGGACAGAGAGAATTAAACTCTGTTATTTTATGCCCTGATTGGATTAACCAAGTGTGTGCTTGCATCAACTTCTGATTTGTTCAGAATTGAATTAAAAGCAAAGCAGTTTTAGCAGCTAGTCTCAATGAGCTTTGATGATGGACTGAGAGAAAAAAAAACCCAAACATAAAACCCCTAAAAGTATTATTATCAGACATCAGGTTTTCAATACTGCCCATCAGACCAAAATATATAGTTATGAGAGGATAGGACTTTGTCTTGCTATTATGGAAGATTGTTTTTCTTGGCTTGTGTATTTGATTTGTTTGTTTTACTGCATATTCATTTATGCACGTTTGTCTGCATTGCATGTATTTGATATTTTGTATTTAATAACATATTGCACTGCAATGATGAATGGGAGAGGGAAATTTAGCAAGAGAGATATCATTGCTGCTAGCCTTGCATTGATTCCTTCTCCCAGCATTTGTGAGATGATAGTATGCAGAGGTTAAATGTGTTGGTTTGTGATAAATGGTTTGAAAAATCTGCGTCTGTTTTAAAACTAACACACCTCACATCGGTATCTGTTTTTCTTGTTTTAACAAGACCAATAAATACAGTTTGATAACGATAAAGTAATTGAAACGATGAACATACAGTAATTCATGCTCTTGGTAAAGAAAAACAAATCTAAAACCGCTCCAGGATATAAGCTGTATTTTTTTATATGTAGAATAAACAAATTGTCTTATATACATTTTAAATCATGTTTTTTTTTTTTTATGAACAGCTAGCATATTGCACAGTATTGCGTCTCATTTTTCTTGCATTTGCTGTAAATGATTTCTCTTAATTTGTAGATTTGTGTATTTATACAGTATTAAATAATTTTTTATTATTACTGTGATACTTATTGTTATTTTCTAAATGTTATAGTTACAGAACTACGTTAAATGTTTAAATGTTTCAAATACACTAGCACATCATCACCCTAACTTCTTGGTTCTGGCACTACTATGAAAGCACTTTTCCCAAGATGCAGTTCCTCTCAGTGACACTGGGAGCATAGCTGAGAATTTTCAGCTGCGTCACAGAGCAGAGAGAGAAGGAACAGTCTGTGTCGACAGGTCTCTGAAAATCAGCTGCTGCTGCTGCTACAGCAAAGAAGGGAGCTGTGGAAGTATCTTTGGCTGGTCTTTCTCATGATCTTTGCATAAGTCGATTCCCCATCACCTAATTTTTCAGTGCTTATCTTTGAGCTATTGGGATGGCGTCACATTTTAATCCCGCAAAAGGAGGAGGTAGGGGAGCAGAATGACAAGATTCGTAATTGAGAATGGGGTTTACGAATGGGTTAATGGCAATTCTGGAACCTTCTACCCGTACATGGAGGTCACGCGGTTACCCAAACCTACGCAGCTGCAATTGGGGGTGAGCATTCTCTTATTCAGAGTGTGGCTGCTTCCACGGAACTCGGAGGTATTAAAAGCTGCGTCATGTCTACCGTGACATAGCGGACACCTATAAGGGTAAATTATTTGCCCAAAAATTATTAAAAGCACTTTTTTCCATAGGATACGCAAGTAAACAACATGGATTTTTTTTTCATAGAGGTTGCTTAACTGCCAAGCCGTACAGATGCGTTGTTTAATTCTCATTCCTGAGGACATCAAGTCATGTAAGATGTGTTCTATTCATCTTCCCTTTCTGTTTATGCTTGTGACAGCTTGCTTTATTATTTGTTTTGGTTGTCGCAGCTTACATAACACAGTGTGCATAATTGCTATTATCTTAAATGTGATGGTGCAGTACTTTATTTTTTCAAATGTCTGTAAGGAAATAACATTGCAGTGTTGATCATTTGGAAACTGAAAGCGCAGGGCATTTAAAGCTGCTCAGTATCTACAAGTTGTCTGTGTGTTCTTCCAGCATCCAAAGGGTTAAAAGCATTTGAAACCATGCAGATGATAGAAGGACGCAGGCTAGTGCCTAGGAACTAAATGTCATCTCTCTAGCTTTGTGAACTTGTTTACCTGTCTGTTTCTTTCTTCCTCTCTCTCTCTCCCCCATCTCTGTGTTGGCTGTTTTCCAACCTCCATGTGATGTACTTGCCTATGTTTCTGCATTTGTTTAGAGAATGAGCTCAAATCGGATTGGCCAAGTGGGTGGGATCCCTCTCCAAGCACATCATCCTATTGGTGGGTAGTGATACTGGCAGGTGAAATCTATATTTCCATTGGAAGAGATCAGTCTGTAAAATTACATTTACTGTTATTTGCCTGCTTAACTCTGTTGATAGTATCATTATTAGAAGAATATTATTTCCTACATTTTGTGTAAATATGTATATAATATTTAAATACTAGATGTTATCTTTAGTTTAATCTTGTTTTCTATAGACACAATAGTTAATATAGAGAGCACTGCAGAATTTGTGGGCAGCTTTGGTAATTGATGGCGACTTCTATAAAGTGTTTCTTTGCTTTTCTTCGCCATATATAAAAGTAAAATGTATTTAGGAAAGTGATAATCCTAACTGGGAAGATTCATGGTTCATTTCAGCAAATGTTCATAACCTGTTTGCCATTAATGACTTTTAAAGCATTCACAGCTCAGATAACAAGATTTAGTAATGATTGCTTGGAGATCTGAACATGTCCCTTTGCAGAAGACCATGCTTAAGGTGGACCTAGTATCTTCATTACATTTATTAGACTCTTGGGATGTTTCTAGTTTCCTTCACACTGTTTATTTCAAGCAAGGTTGCCATGCCTGAGATATGTTTCTCTGAACACCCACTTAGTGGGCTGTGCGGCTATAAAGATTTCTGTTTAACCCTTTCACTCTTCCCAATGCATTGTGTGTGCTATTACAGGAGAACACCTCTGAGCTGTGAACTGTCAAATGCTTCTTCTTTTCTGTCCTTTCCCACATCGTTCTTCCACTTCCTAGATGTATATCGTAAAACCTTTCCCCTGCTGTGCCATTAACACCACTCAATTATTCAACCTGCTAATTAAATATTTCGGAGTTCTGACCGTGCAGTTTTTTCACTCTATAAACCTATTTTCACCATATCATTTTATAGATAAATAAAGAAAATGAAAATCATAAAAACATCATTTGTGTCCTGGGGGCTTTCTTTTTTAGCTCACTATTGCGTGTGTTGTAATAGTTTTACATAGAGGAAAAAAACTTGTATGGTCAGGCACAGGATTGTAGACGTAATTGTTCTGGCAGTAGATTAGTTAGTAGTGGGAGAGCTATAGACCACAGTAACAATGTTTTTTTTTTTTCTTTGTAATGTTATTAAATGTTATATAAAAGTATATGCCTAATGAATGGATGTTACTATGTATTCCTTATTAAACCAAGTATATGGGTTGACACTTGGAGGAGAAGGAATACGGATGTGTGTTTTATAGTGTTGCCTATCAGACTCTGCATTTATACTATTGTGTTTCTCTTCAAGAACCTGACCTCTCAATCTCATGTTTTTCAAGTGGCTTGTACAATCCCTGTGTAATCTATAAGGGGTAATGAGCTTTATTTATATCATTATATCTCTCTGCTTTGTTATTGTGGTTGATATACATTATCATAGAGTTGCATTAATGTTAAAATGCACTACTGGTGGGGTAACCCTTACAATGATAACGTCTTAAATGAAAAAGAAATAGTCTAAGAAACTATTTTCAGCTTAGGGGATGTGGCTTTGCAGACGTCTGTTTGGTAAAATGTTCTCTTGTGGCTTATTAACAGTCACAGTCATAGTGAGATGCTTCTTTTGAAATGTGAATCTCAGCTTGTGTAACATTGCTGCTGCGTAGTATCTGCCTGTGCTGAGTCATGCCCATCACAATGCAGGTACAGTGTTGCAGTATCTGCCTGTAGGGGGTGTAGCAAAAACTACCAGCATCCTCTTCTACAGAGTCCAGGATTACCTGTTGTCCAAAAGCACCAATGCATGGGACTTGTTATCATTACAAATGATTTCTGGTATGTATCTTATTTCAGATTTAGGTGATATCTTTGTTAGATAAACATTGTATTGCTGGTTTATTTGTAATCATTGATTTAGCAATTGAAACAGCCTGCATCAGGGATAAGAAACTGGTGACACAGGAACTGTGACGTTAAGCCCACAAAGCGAGGGCCTATATAAAATGTTACTTAGTGCTGTTCTGTCTGTACAATAATGAAGGAATGATATAAGAATGCACTTTTCAGTTCTTCAGTCTAATGTTAACATAGGTCTAAAATTGAAAATGGTCATTTATATATTGGAACTTTTGGCATAAATGGGTTTGCAAACTGATGAGATTTGATCTGTAGGAAGTGTGGTTTATATGTTTTTTTCTGCTGTATTCTCTGCTTGCCTATAGTTGTTATATTTGTTGTTATAAAATCTAATTGTATAGAGTAGCTTCTAGTCTTACGTATAACTAGTGGCTGTGCAATAGGAATCTTTTAGGGCCACACCTCTTGCAAAACCTCCACCAACCCTGCTGGGTGACCCCCTCCCTCCCTGTAACTCTGCATATCACCTCTGCATATAACACAATTTTTGTTATGCATTTTTATTATTATTAATAATAATTTTATTTACTTATTACCAGCAGCAAAATCATTTTTAATGTGTCGTGTCTAACTGGTGCTTTCATCTTTTTCTTTTCGCTACAAAAAGGCTAGCACTTATAATGGAAGCAATGAAATACAGAATGCTGCATTGAGTGTCTTTCTAATGGTGGATTGAAGCAAGAAGAATTATAGACTCTGTATAATGACGAGTTAGAAATCCTAAACTACTAATGTGATTATTCTGTTATAGCCACTGAAAACGTAGGCATCTTGGAGCGTATTCACAGATAACGTTTTTGCGCGGGGTTGTGTGCATGTTTTTAGGAACGGCTTAGCTGCGCATGTGTAGTAACTTTCCGTTACGTAGTATTTACACACATAGGTCCTTTAGGCACGGACTTGCAAATCGCACTTTTAGGGACATACGTACGGAGGGGCGTGGTTGTTTTCCGTATGTTTGAAGTTACGTGAGAGTGGGCGGGGGGAGGCATTTAAATGGGCTTTTGAGGGTGTGGTTAGTAAGATACGCACGTCTGATGTAACATAAGCGCGTAAGTACACAGGTAGAGATAAGGGTGCCCTATGGAGGCGTAAGTCACCAAAAACCTGTCCGTGCTAGGGGAGTGTCATGGGTGTTGCCCTGCTACGTGCATGCGTAAGAACGCGTACTTAGTAAACATGAATCTGTAAATCCAGTCCCTCATCTGATATTATTTTATATTATAACTGAAAAATAGACCAGTTATAATATTCATGGTCACCTCTTAGGCATAGCATAAAATCAGAGGAAAGTTAGAGTTAGGGCTAGCACCCCATTTACACATGCAAAGTGCGTCCTACACGTTACTTGCATTTTAAGCTCGTAACTTCTATCGTATGAAACTTCCTTCCGTTCAATAGAAAATCCGCAGTAAGTGGCTGTTCTTCCCCTCCGCCTGCAAAGGTGGGCAAGGGGAAGCATGTCAATTGTACAGTGTGGGTTTCCCACATTTGTACGGATCAGCGATTGTACGGACCGCTGATCCGTACATTTTAGTTAAGGCAGGCCTATAACTGGCATAAAGCCCGCACAAGAGAGGGGAGTGTCAGGGGGAGTTCACTCCCCTCTCTCGTTCATACTGCCAGACCCCTGCACGTACGGAAAGCTTGCGGGGTCTGGATCAAGTCCTTAATGTTTAAAAAAACAAAACCAAAAATTTACGAAGCGGTGGAGATGTTACCCATAGAAACCAATCAGACTCCAGTATGTATGTAATAGGAAAGTGAGAGGTAGAATCTGATTGGTTGCTATAGACAACATCTTGACTTTTCCATTTCTGCAGTTTTGTAAATCTAGCCCTTACTGTGGTAGTAAAGTGGAGCTACTGTAGATCATGCATTGCCACTTTTAGAGTAATTTTTCTCTGTTTGTTTTTTTCTATAGTGTGTGTATGTGTATTGATTTAAAAAGACACTAATGCAACAGAAACAGCCCTCACATTGCTTCAATAGCTTACTTCTTTCAAAGCACTGATGCTACAATAAATACAGCCAAATGCCATGAACGTAAGAAAACATGCTCTGCTATTTTTTTTATATTATTTCATTGTTCAGTTGCTGAACACAGTGTACTGTTTTCTTAGTTCGGAGTACACTCTGCCCCCGGTCACAGGAAAATTGTCTACCTAGTTGAAATCCAATCACTGCCGGAGCTTGTGACCTTGAACAAATTGCTTAAAAAGTTATCTCGGTATAGTGGGAACGGTAGCTACAATGATTTTGGTGACTGATTTTATAAGTGCTTATTAAATTAAAATCTGTGAAGTTGTTTTTCAGTTCTAGCTATTTGATTGTTGGAGTCCATGCTTTTGATGAAAGGAAAATTTCTCACATGTTCTAGCCTTGGTATATGTGTTTATTTTTAGTACAGTGTGCAAATGTTGTGAATTGTACATATTATAACCAAGACATCTTAAAACATCACCCTGACTCTGATACCTCATTTTCCCATCATCATTGGCGTTCTTAAAACTATTATGGTGGTAAATATTCATACAGTTCAAGTTTATAGTTAGTGATGTAAGTTTTCCTCATATTGGACTGGGACCAGACTTACGATAAGGTGGCATTTTCCAATTGCTAGGTTCACAAAATTCCCACTTTTTGCTGACGGCGTATTTGCAGGTGCTGTATTCCCATGAAACAGAGATCCATCCTTGGACCATTTCCAATGGGATGGGAAGTGAAATGCGCTTCCATAATGTTGGGGGGAAGGGAGTATGTAAATAGTACAGAGGTAGGGTCCTTGGTCCTAAGTCTGTATGAGTTAGGGGAGTGGCCTTCCCAACATTGGATTTCTGCTGGTACTGCACTTGAAAATCCAAGAGCAATGACATTAGAAGTCTGGATCAAGTCCATTATGTAACCCTCTACAGAAAGTTTTTTACACTATTATAACCTAAATTTGAATATTATTATATTACAGATGTATTAATTTTTTTGTGTTTATTGACATGATGCATTGTCCAGTCATACAGTATTGCACATATTCAATGCAAAGTGAAATACACATTCCAGTAGTCTAAAATACATAAGCCAGTTGAAAAGCAATTGCACGATCATATGTCACTATAGAAAGTAGGAAACTCACAAGAATGTTATAAATGCTGATGATTAACAGTGATAATAGGTGGCATTTTTTAGGCTGCTAATCACATGGTATACCGCGTAATACTGTAATACCGAGTAATAACAAAGTCACTTTTTAGTCCTTCACTAAGCATAACTCATTTTTGGAGACTTGTGGACTAAGAAAGTGGGTGTCCTAACCTCCCTGGTCCTACACCCGCTACCTTAGTGGGGAGGGGGAGGATAGGGGTTGTGATCTTATGAATTACAGAGCAAGTACATCTGGTGATTTGTCTGACAGGGCGGTGCACCCCCTCCGTCCACCTAAAACTCCATAAGGTGGGTAGTGGGAGCATTTACCATCGGGGTCGGACCTAGGGCTTACGTGTGGATCAGTGGTCGGACGGACCGCTGATCCGCATGTTTGACTTAAGGCTGCCTTATGGCACTGTAAGTCACTTAGTACCCGATTCAATTGAATGCAAAGCCCACGTTATTTTAATGCTAATTGCTAATTATAAGACTATTACAGTAGCCAAAATGTGCAATTTTTAATACTCTCTATTGTGTGTGTATAAAAATGTGCAATATAAATTTGCACAATTAGCATCGCAACCTATATAACACGGGCTTTGCGTACAATTAAATCGGGGCCTTAAATTCCACAGGAGAGAGAGGAGTGACAGGGGAGGTCCCTCTCCTCTTCTGTGTGAACAGTCTGACCTCCTTGCATGCGGATACCGCACAAAGGTCAGGATCCGGTCGTATATCTATAAGTGTACTTCACAAACATAGTCCTTACATTTTAAGGTTGAGGGTATATTTAGTTTATGTACGTTTTTATTGTGAAGTGTTTCTTTAATGATGATTTGAGGAAGTGAAATTTAATCTTAACAGAACAAAGATATTTTGCTAACAAGATTTTACACTGTTGACTGTTGTGTTCGGGTCTTTGAGAGCAAAGGCTGGATTGAATCTGACAGTATTTGTTTTATTTAGAACATGTCCAAGAGTGCTGTTGCTAGGCGTGATGCTTTGTAACAAAGAAAAAAGGAAAAAGAAAATGTTTGAGAGCAGATTAACTTTGTGCCTTTGCTATAGATAAAGATGGAAAATGCATTACTTGTTCCCTGAATCATTTGTAGCATAACCAATAGCTGCAACATTAATACGGAACTACTATTGACCTATAGTGTAATCCGATACTTTGTTGTTTAAATGTTCTCATAACAACTTTGTTTATTTTGCACCTGTTGTTTTTGTTGATGTCTCCATCTTGATTCCTATTAACAGCTCTCAAAGTGTGTATCTCTTTCCAGGCTTAGATATCAGGGATCCCAATTATAATAACATTTTTGCGAAGCTATGTAACCCCCTTACATTTGTAGCATATGTATATATATATGCTCTCAAAGATCTCTTTCCAGGCTTAGATATCAGGGATCCCAATTATAATAACATTTTTGCGAAGCTATGTAACCCCCTTACATTTGTATTGTAG
>WWET01002362.1:242884-254675 GCA_011038615.1 Limnodynastes dumerilii
ATATATATATATATAGCAAAAAGGCATCAAACTGCCCCAGGCCAGCAATGAATAAACACACGATAAACTAATAAAGTCTCTATTTAATAATAATTCCAAGGGGCATAAAGACCCCAGTATATCCAGTGACACCCAATCACAATAAACGTGAATAAAGTTTCAAGAAAAAAATTATAATAATGATAAAAAGATAACCAGGTGAAAAAAGAGCCAAAATTCAAAAGAAATAATAACAGGACAAGGGTAATATGAAAAGCACAGTTCAATGTCAAGTTCAATCAAGGATAAATACTGAGACCAGGAACGTGTATAAGCAGCCAATGTCTAAAATATTAAAGCCACAAGTGATTGCTGATACCCAATGGGTCTCACATGTCCTGTAGAAAAGTCCCGACAGCTGTTTCGGTGCGAGAACAAGCACCTTCGTCAGGGGAGTCCATAGAACTCAGTTGAATCGGCTGCAAAGGAGCGCGGCAAACAGAGAGGGCTAAAAACAAATGTGTGACCAATCACTGCCGAGACGGCGCCCGGTGCCTTACAGTACATGAGATAACATCACAATATACATGGAGGAATCAGCAGCCTTACAGTACATGAAATAACATCACAACGTTAGAGGCTGATAGCACGGCGGCATCACAGCCTTCTAACTAAAAAGCATAACACAGCACAGCGGCCAGCAGCAAACAATGATATATGTCACTCTATGGGTCATACAAAGGGACAGAAAAAGCCATCCTATAGACTCTTTATTATGTCACAGGACACCCAGGAGGCATATTCAGGCACCAAATGATTCACGGAGGAAGAAATTACACACCATTTATGATGGTGGTCAAAATGTCCAAATGGAGAATAAGGAATGCATAAATAGCCAAACCTTTCTATGTACATCATTTCCTCCTGACGAAACTACAGGCAGTAGAGAAACGCGTTGAGGTGTTCTTTGGACTGAGCAACTGGCACTTATTCTCTATTTGGACATTCTGACCACCATTATCAATTATATTCGCTGCTATATATCTACTGCGTTTTATTATGGATAAATATCTGTATATACACCTGCAGTAGCTACATGCTGAGCACTGCCTACGCTGTTTAATTCACTATTGCAGAGACCTGTCAACTGTAATTAACGGCATCGCTCCCATCTCTATTGGTAGAACTACAAAGATCTGAGCAACTTCCAGGCAAACACTCAGGCAGCCTTTAAACATCCCGCCCGCTGACCACAACAGCTGATCGAAACGGCGACTATATCAACCTGGCTCACCCATCTCTGGCTTAGCAACAAAGTCTCCGTCTATACAGCCGATGCATGTGTGCTATTCAAGCCTAATGGAGGCAACATTACCGTTACACCGACAGCTCAGGATACAGCTAAGTACCGTCTGTTACTCATTATTCAGCTGTTTATAATATCTGTGATCTATTTAACCATCTTGCAGTGGGCTATAAATACAAGCTAACCAGCTATATTATATAAGCCTGGAACTGTTGCAAATCATTATTTCATCCCCACAGTAACACCTAATGTATTTAGCATTTTGATACAATCTGGACACATTTCTGCAGCAAGAACAACAAATACCGTCATAAGTTGGATTTATGTGTTGGAACCGTCTATTCTAAGTATATCAATCTCCATATAAGTATACTTATCTACCAACTTATTATCCACTTTAATACAGTGTGTCAATCAGCCGGAATACAAGTTGTCTGATCAATAGCTATAGTATAGGGCTTTATAAGCATTTTTCTTTTCTAGTTTTGACTTTTTTAGGGGACTTATCCTCCCAGTCAGAGCTGCTATATAGGTTTCTATTATATTTGAAATATTTGTAATATACCACCAGTACCACGGCGCTCCAATAGACGTGTTGTTAATCTTGTACAGTTGTAGACAAACCTATGACACATTTTAAAGCCCGCTCCACATTTGACCCTCAAGTCAGCAACGCCTCGATTGACACCTTTATTAGGCTGGTACGCAGGGACGTAGTACGATCTTGGAGTAGTGGCTATATCCACTACTCCAACCTGACTAAGGATTAAAAAGCAGCCGTAAATTCACTTTGAGACGTTGACTCCCTGATAATACGGTCTACTGATAAAGGAGGGGCCATAGTGTTACTTGATAAATCTGACTATATCAAAGATTACAAAAAGAAATTGATACCCTTATCCTGCAAGCCGCTGACAATAATGTAATCACTTCCGCCACCTCCCGATTTCTTAGACAAGACCATCCGATAGTGCCCATTATGTACATTCAGCCCAAGATCCACAAGTCTCTTGTCGACCCGCCCGGTAGACCCATAATTTCTTCTAGGGGCTCCTTAGGACAGCCCATTTCCCAATATATTGATTTTTTTTCTGCAGCCCGTCGTACAGCATACTGAGAGCTATATCAAAGATACCACTCATTTTTTTAAACGTCTGAGAAGTATGAACCATCTGGCAGGTCACCTTATCATGGTGACCTGTGACGTAAGCAGTCTATATACCTGTATACCACATGATGAAGGACTTGAAGCAGTTAAAGACATGATTGAAGATAACGATGCCTATGAGGGACCCCCTATTGATTTTCTGCTTACCCTTTTGAAATTTGTGTTGAAACACAACTTTTTTCTCTTTCAATACAAATACTATTTACAACTACAGGGCACAGCGATGGGGTCTAATATAGCTCCATCCTACGCTAACATCTTCATGCACCGGTATGAATCCCGACATCCACTGAACCATTCCACTTTTTCACGTTACATAAAATTTTTTGTCAGATACATAGATGACTTATTTTTTCTCTGGTCGGGCTCAGCGCAAGCATTGAATGCCTTTATGAATCATCTCAATGCACTGCCCACTACCATCAGATTCATCATGATACAGGACACACAGCAGATCAATTTTCTTGATGTTACCATTTGTTAAACTAAAGACGGTTTTTCAACCTCATTATTTCACAAGGAGACGGACAGGAATACTCTTCTACGTGCCGAAAGTATTTATCCCCAACCCTTAAAGACGAGGTTACCTTTTTTCCAAATGTTACACGTGGTGCGCATCACCTCAGATCCAAGCAACCTTGAAGCGGACTTACATGAAATGGGCAGACGTTTCATTGATAGGGGATAGGGGATAAATGTGGCCATTTCTAGATGTTTAGCATTGGACAGGGATGAAACACTCCGGAGCTCGACCACTTCCACCACGGACAAGAGAATGGTCTCAACTCACATTGGCATATCTTATCCAGTGACCCCAAGATTGGCACAATCTTAAAGGAACCACCCCTTATCAGCTATAAGAAAAGCAACAACCTTAAAGACATACTAGTCAAAAACGACATAGTTCCTCAATCATCTTCAAACTGGCTCTCCCTACGGCCGAGAGTATTTAAGTGCAGGGGTTGCGTGAATTGTCCCTATATGATGATGGGTGATATCTTCAGACATCCCACAATGGACATCACATTTAATATCAAGCACAGACTATGCTGCAAGACAAGATATGTAATCTACATCATCTAGTGCCCATGCCCCAAACTCTATGTGGGCAAAACCTCGAGAATGCTTAGGGAACGGCTGGCACTACACCGTTCCTCCATCAAGAAGGCTCATCAAGTGATAGACAACAAGACCCCGCTGGTAGCAAGACATTTTATCGATATGAAACACACCATGCAGGATCTACGATGTATGCCCGTGGCGCACGTACCCCCCCTGAGAAGAGGTGGAGACAGGGATAAACTTCTGCTCCAGAAAGAGTCTAATTTGACTTTTCTTTTCAACTCCCTTTCGCCAAATGGATTAAATGAGGAGTTGAACTTAACCTGTTGTTTATAATATGTTGTTCATGGTTTCTCTTCATGACCCTGGCTTTTTGATTCCTGTGTCTTATATGGGTTTCTTTGATATGGTTTGACCCTTGAGCCCTGTGTTCTTTACGTGTCACTTTGATATGTTTTGGCTTTTGAGCCTGGTACAGTTTGATATTTCTCATGGGCCAATGGGGTCCTAGGTTTCAATGTCCTTGATAACACTTATGGTTTGTGCGGTGTTTACACAACCATGTTATTGATAATACTAGTTCACACCCTGTTGGAAGTCCAGTGGTTTATTTGACCCCTCCGCTTACACTGCACCCTTTAGCTATCAATGGGACCCGATGCATTTTTATCCTTATATTGACCTTTACCTCCCTGTTTATGGTGAGTCATCTGGCTATAGGATGGCTTTTTCTGTCCCTTTGTATGACCCATAGAGTGACATATATCATTGTTTGCTGCTGGCCTCCGTGCCTTATGTTCTGCTGCGTTATGCTTTTTAGTTAGAAGGCTGCGATGCCGCAGTGCTATCAGCCTCTAATGTTGTGATGTTTTTTCATGTACTGTAAGGCTGCCTGACCAATGTGCCTTAGTTTATTGTTTATCATGTTGCCTAGATACTCACATTGCTTGAGCGCCGTTGCCCTGACAACGTCCATCCGACGTCACCGGCCAACCGCCGTCTCGGCAGTGATTGGTCACACATTTGTTTTTAGCCCTCTCTGTTTGCCGCGCTCCTTTGCAGCCGATTCAACTGAATTCTATGGACTCCCCTGACGAAGGTGCTTGTTCTCGCACCGAAACAGCTGTTGGGACTTTTCTACAGGACATGTGAGACCCATTGGGTATCAGCAATCGCTTGTGATTTACAGGAACTGGCTTTAATATTTAAGACATTGGCTGCTTATACACGTTCCTAGTCTCAGTATTTATCCTTGATTGAACTTAACATTGAACTGTGCTTTTCATATTACCCTTGTCCTGTTATTATTTCTTTTGAGTTTTGGCTCTTTTTTCACCTGGTTATCTTTTTATCATTATTTTTTTTTTCTTGGGACTTTATTCAGGTTTATTGTGATTGGGTTTCACTGGATTTATTAGGGTCATTATGCCCCTTGGAATTATGATTAAATAGAGACTTTATTAGTTTATCGTTTGTTTATTCATTGCTGACCTGGGGCAGTTTGATGCCTTTTTGCTATATATGACTATATATATATATATATATATATGAACAACCGTGTGTGAAAGCTAATCTGTGTTGGTTTTATTCATAGATAGGGACCAGCAGATCCTGTTTAAACAATTTTATTCACCATAAAATATAAATAAAATCACTTCAAAAACTCTTCACTGATACATTGTTTCATTAATATGTTAATATTCAAGCACATATAGAGTTACCAACAGTTGGGAGCTATGTGGAGGATTCCACTGCTGATGACCTGGTGTCCATGATAGGAAACTACTGTGTTAGTCATAAATATGAATGGCAAAAGTCTCCCGCTTCCAAATGGAGTAGGATACGGTATGAGATCAATGGTTGTTTCTAGTGTCTGTATGTAGACACTCAGTGGTCTCCTGCTTTCAGGTTAGAGGTAGTAACATGCAAAGTGCACAGTGCAAAGTCAAATAGACAGATATTTAAGGATGATCTTACGTTCCTGGTGTCCGCAATAGAACGCCTGATGGTCCGTATCGGCAGTCCCCGCTTCCATTGTAGATTTCGTCTCCTCCGCGCTGAATCTCTTACAGGTGGCCAACCTAGAGAGGCAAAAGTGCTTAGTGTCCGTGGGGTAACCTGGTTATATGTGTTGCTCCAACACTCCAGTGAGAGTGAGAGTAGCTGCTGCTTACCAAAGCATTCTATACTTACCCTATTTCTTTTATGTAAACAATGCAGTTATCAGGCCAGTGAGTTTTTGGACATTTTATCTGCATTCTCTGGTACTGCTGCACCCTAGCGTTTGGAAAATGCTTTTTGGCATGTAAATTAGGATCTTGTCCTATATCCTTTTCAAAATCTTTGCAAATGCATTTCTGTCATCATGTGATAGCAGGGTTGCCGACTTTTCAATCATTCCCTCTGGGAGATCTTGGAGGGAAGAAATGGATCCCATGGAGATGTGGCTTAATGACATGAATTATGCAAATCAAGCCATTGCTGCTATTTATAGTGTTCCTGTGGGTGGGTGGGCGGGGCTTGATGTCATGGAACACTAGGGATTGCTGTAACAAGGGTTGGGACCTGCAGGAGATTTGCTTGCTTTCCCAGAATACCGGGAAAATTGCCGGGAGTCGACAACTCTGTGTGATAGTGAGAGAGTGTCAACTCAATAAATCATCTGTCATGTCATTTATATACCTCTTTTCCCACAGTGGGAAAAACTTTCAGAGTTATGCATTATTATGTATAATTAGAATCCTGGTAATTACCTTTTTTGTTCGTTTTATTTAAACACCACAGTTATATATGTTAAAAATACAAACCAAAAATCCATGGCATTGCTGCTTTAAACAGTGAGCCTGTGATATTTACATCTGACTACAGTCTTGGATACAGTCCAGCAGCACATTCTATAGCTCTTAAACATAATGTTTACTTTTCTTTAACTATTCATAGTGATGGGTTGCACTGGGGTACAAAATCTATTGTTTCCAGGACCCGGTCACTTTAGTGATAGAGAGCAGCTGTGGTCATGTAAGCTTGGACACTGTAACTCAGCAACTGTTATTTGCTGTTATAATACAGTATTAAAAAGATTTTCTTTTAGTTTGTTTTTGTTTTGTGTGCAGACGCAGACAGCAGGTAAAGGGTCATATCTTGTTTATTTGATGTGAAGTCATTTTTATGAAGCCATGACACTCACACAGCAAAAAGAACAAAAAAAAACATAAGAGGATGGAAGTGCAGAGCAGGAGGTATGTGACTACCCAATAGAAATGTACCCACCTGCTTTGTCAGAAGGGATACGCCTGCTTGACAGTGTGCGTCACAATCTGCTCAGGAGAAACAGGAAAGAGAACAAGCTTACAGGTATGACAAGTGGAAATCATTGCCAGTTTAACAACCATGGTCTCTGTAATTAGTAAGAGAAGAAAACCATTCAGAATACACATGGACCTTCTTAATAAATATTATTTTCTTTTTAGCAGATAGTTATTTAGTTGCTTTATCTTATTCTCAGATGCAAAGAGATTATGTTTAAGGGTAATAAAAACATTTGAATAAAGACAGAGTCAGTGTTACTTTTTATGGTCTAAGGTAATGAGCAAAGGGGACCTGAACAGTGCATTAGAGAGAAAATTGAATTGAATTGAATTAACTTAAAGGAAAGTATGGTCTATTAAAGGTAAATAAGTAGATTTCTGCTTTGGTGACGTTCCAAAGCACAAAAGAGGTTTATTTGTAATACATATGTTCCATAGAGAAATAATATTTTCCACCAAAACAATAACACTCATGCATGGCTACCAAATGCGTGCACTCTGTCCAGCTCTACCTGTTGAATGGCAATTTATACACATGGGGCTGGATCCAGACTTAAGTAAGTGCTTGAAATTAGTTGCTCCTGGGCTAAACCATGTTGATTGCAGGGGGAGTCAAGTTAATTGTATTCTTTGCATGCAGGGATATATCTTTGCTTACTGCACACAGATACTGACCAGCTTTACTATCACACTGTTATTTAGACTTAGGATAGGAAACATCACCTCTCAACTCTAATACTGTTTGCAACTGATGAAATATGACTCCCCTGCAATCAACATGGTATAACCCAGGAGTAACTAAGTTCAAGCACTTACTTAAGTTTGGATCCAGCCCATGACCTATTCATTTGCCTCTTCACTGCGACCATCCTGGGTTGAACATACCCTCAGGCTCAAACCATTTAACAGGTCACATACTAGGCAACATTTACATATATTCTCACTAAAGCTTATGATGCATGTAATTACTAAATTTGCAAGTGTGTGTATGTCATATTATATATGTACAATAATTGTACTGACTTCATTAAAAAAAATATCTGTCTATCTAAATCTCCATTCACTTAATTTTTATTTATTTATTTATTTATTTTTACTGTAATGCCTCTTTTAAATGTCTGACACCGTTTTTAACTGGTCAAAGTGATAATAGGTTAAGCTTTAAGTTATATTTACAATACAACTGTGTGAATGAGTGCTTGGCTATGCAGACAGTTTGGTCAGATTATATTGCATAGTCACATATCTTGTCATTAAAAAACATATTTATTTTAAGCTTAGTTGAAATTCTGTCAAATAATTTTTTCTAACTAAAGAAAATAACATTATTTGTGTTTGTGGATACTCTTTTATTTGTTACGCTGGAGAGTGTTTGTGCCAAAACTTCCCACTTACATCTGGTACTAGTTTTAAACCATTATTGTTATAACATGTGCTCCCCTATGTGGTCAGAAAGCGTACAGCACAAGAGAAAAAAGTGTTGCTATGTACACCAAGGGAGTTAGTGGTATAAAATTAGGGCAGCTGTGGAGGGAAAGTTCTTGCTTACTTACCCAAAGGAAGGCAACATAAAATATCTATAAAACCACAGAGCTATTTTATTTCAAAATAAGGTATATTCACCAGTCTTGAAAAAATAGAAGCCGAGCAGTAGATAAAATCAACACATTTATCACAAATAACCATAAAATAAAAAAATGATTATTTCAATACAGTGTAAGCTGAGCCAAAATATATAGTGGAGCATGTTTATAAATCTAAGCCTCCCTCGGTATTTACAATGCCAGTGTTCATATGAAATAGTGACCATATACTCCGTGGTATTGAAGACCAGGGTATGGATCCAATGATTATCCTCGGGAACGTATCAGTCCCAATAGAGAAGGATTAGCAGCAGTGGAAAGTCTGTACGATAGCAGTTGTAAATAGCTTGAATAGGCTCTAGGTCCTCTGTTCACTGGATATGATGTTCAAATCACTTACTGTTCAGGTATATTAAGCAGAGAATGCAGTCCAGGGACAGAACACAGGATTCTTTTCCAGAAAGCAAGCTGGAACAGACACGCTGGAGGCCACCCGGGGTCTGTGCTCGTAGTTAACATTTGTTTATTAAGGGTAATTCTAATGTATTAGGTTCTGCCAAAATGGACTGTAGTTGGTCATTTAGTCTTAATTATGACACTGTACATGCACCAACTTCTATGCAGTGGCCCTGGGCTTGTGCCACTACCCCGATCTACCAAAGTCTAGACAGGTCAAATAGTTTGTGTTTTCTATTAAATTGTATATTTTAATGTATCTTAATGGAATGTAAAAATATGTATTTTATTTAATATTGTTTATAGCAGGGCAGTGGGTTTTTAATGTATTTAAGTAATTGGCTAGAAGCAGCTCTTGTGTCATTTGCTATGTAATGCGTTCTATTTGTCTTTCTGTAGGATTGTCAGAACATTCTAGAAGAAGTAAGAATTAAGTCTATTCCAGGAAGCTGGTTTCTTATGGTGACTTAGATTTACCATCAATGTATCTAGCACCATTTGAAATCAGTGTTTTAGGAGTAAGAATTGCATCAACCTCCAAGCAATCTTCAAGCAAAATAATGAAGTGGTTTTCAATGACAAGAAGATAGCAATACAATAAACCTTGTGGAAATTTGTACAGTGTCAACAGTTAAGTTGACAAAGTCCCATTTTGTCTAGTAGAAATAGACATATTACACATATATGCTTTTATTATGCGTATAATACAGATTTATTTTTAAACTCTAATTTAGAGTTAAGCTACAAAACACTCACACATTTTAAATGTGCTTCCGCTGTAGCTCAAAGCAGTGTCGTTTTTGCTACTTTTTCACAATTACCTCTAGCTGGATCAGATACGATGCCTAAAATAGCTACTCTCTTGTATAGATGGCAGATCTACTATAATTAAAATATTATGAATCCTGTTGCTGCTATAAACTTATATACACATATACATTTTAAAATTGCTGTTTATAGCCTTTACTACAGGTGCTATGCACAACCACAAGTGCTACTATACCCTGGATGCCTCATGCTTGCACCTGTAGTTTCGCACTGACAAAATTATTCTATTTCTTAAACATTACCCTACAAACACCCATGAGTTGCAGGACAAGTCCAATGCTGCGTTCCTTGTGGAAATCATTCAACTTAAATTGTATAGTAAGGGCTTGGCTAAGCCCTTACGTTCAGTCCAGTATTCCATATCCATCTCAAAACTTAATACATAAGGTAGTGTATGGAATCAAGTATTAAGTCTGGATATGGCCCATTGACACTAGGGTTAGTCATGTCCAGGACATCCACTTGGATAATCAGCACTGGTGCCAACTGACTAACAACTAGCAGAAATCATGGGTGCAGGGGCTCATAAAGCCTGGTAGCAGGATAATCTGCAGCTGCTGCTATTGGCAGTATGGTCAGGTTATGTCTGAAATCGAGCTCTGAACAGCAGGCAAACATCTTTGCCTGCAATATGTAACCATTGATATTAGGTTCCAAATGAGAATGAAAAAGTTGGATGTATACCTTCTATGTAATAAAATACCAAAAACTGTATTTATGATGGCTTTTCATCTCCATTTATACTGCTAGAGTGAGACTTACACATCATCATATCTACTGTATAAAGAATACTTTATCCATAGTAAAATACTTTATTTATAGTAAAATAGACATTAATATTGCTGCATTAAATAGTTAATTAGTTAAATGGCTAATTAGCCATTCTTCATAACATTTATTTAATATCATGCAGTCTTAATTTAGTGAAAGGGTATTGTATTCTTATTTTAAAAAATGTTTTATTGAAGCACACATTGTTAAGAAAAGTAAGTAAGAATTATATATGCATCTAAAGACATCAGGACTTTTTTAGGTGCATGTGTATAGCTCGGCTAAACCATTTTCAAAGTAAGGGGTGTTAATTAATGTAAAAATGTTTGCATGCAGGGAAAATACATAACTTTTACACATAAAACTAGAATACTGCATAGCTTTATGTTTATTCTATAAAATAGAGTTGAGCTAAGAAACTTCACCTCCTAATTTTAATTCTGGTTTTACAAGTTATATCTGTCTCTCCTTGCAATTCAGCATGGTAATGTCCAGGTCTACACTTGCACCTAAAAACAGGTGGAAGTGCAACTCTGAATCAGCCCCATCATCTTAACAATTATGTTCACAATTAACTTGGGTACATAGGCCCTGATTCAAAGATTGAAAATAAGGGCCTGATTCAGAGTATCGCATCCGTGTGAATTTCACACGGATGCGATGCTTTTTGACAGGTCTGCGCATGCGCTACATGCGGAAGGAAGTCGGATTGCTGGCGGATTTTATGGTATCCGCCCGCATCCGATTCCGACTGCAAAGGGGGTGTGCCAGGATATTTAAATGAGAAAATGTTCGGTTTTCTCATTTAAATATTCCCTGAGCACGAGTCCGCTTGCATGCGGAAATAGCCCTACGATTCCACCATCTCAGAGCTCGTGGAATCGTAGTGTCAGCTCAGCAGAACTTAAAAAAAACCAAAAAAAAAAAAACGCACGATTCTAAAAATTAACCCCTTCCCCCGGCCGCCCCGCCGCCGCAGCCTATATGTAATAAAATAAATAAATAAACCTCCCGTTCCACAGGGCATACTGCAGGTAGTAGAACTACAGGCACAAGCATGCCCATAAATGACAGGGCATGCTAGCGCTTGTAGAACTACTATCGGCAGCATGCCCTGTTGCAAAAACATAAGATGGCCATTTAGTCATTTAAAAAAAAAAACTGTGCCCGCTACATAAAAATAAAAAACGCTTCACATGTCCCCACAAAGATATACAATACATTGCAGCAGTGCCACATAATAAAAAAAAAAAACACAAGCCTCCGGGGCCCAATAATAAATCAAAACACATGCCACCAGTGCCCCATAATAAATAAAATAAGCCACCAG
>WWET01002363.1:5758-16440 GCA_011038615.1 Limnodynastes dumerilii
TAACCGCAGTGATCCGCACACGTACGTATGGGCAACACGTATTTACGCAGCTAAGCACGCCCATACTGTACACTTTAAATACAAACCCCGCCTACTTAACGTATTTCAGATGTATTTTGGACTCACGTAAAATTGGCACACCCACACGTAAGTATTTACGTGACACATACGTGAATGGCCCATATGTTCACAATTACGCTACGTTACTGAGCATATTTTCTATGGTGCGCATGCGCAGTACTTACCAAAAGGCGATTTTACGTCTCCGCCACGCGTAAATTCGTTTACAAGCATTGTTCTGGATCTGGCCCAATGTTTCAGAAAGGAATGTTCCTACATAATAATACTCCTCTTCTGAAGAACACAGCACAGCTGGAACATAGCCAGTTTGAGCTGCTCAAAGAAATCTGAAAGACATTTGTTTGTCAAGCTAGTGAAATATAATCTACAATTATCACTGGAGGCCCACATAGTTTTGCAGCCAGTGCCAACAATTGTTTCACTAATGCCTTAAATATACTGTAAACAAATTGTTCCTGGTGGAACTTAAGGTTCGGTAAATACCAAGCGTTAAATGACACCACACAAGACAATTCTTATAAATGATAGTATTTAATAAAGAATTAAGTAAAATACATGAATAATACTTAGCTTCAGCTGGTAGTTATTGCTTGATAATGATTAACAGGTTTCCAGGGGCCCCATCTCGATTGTTGTTGAGCTGAAAAAGGTTGATGGGTATTTCTGTGCTTACTCAGGTCAGTTACGCACAAAGCCTGGTTCACTTCTGCATTCAGTCAGATCAGTTATGTTCAAAGTCTGGGTCACTCCTGCACTCAAGGCAGGTCAGTTACGTACAAAGCCCGGATCACTCCTGCACTTAGTCAGATCAGTTAGCCCAGATAACTCCTGCATTAAGTCAAATCAGTCCTGTATGTAGCCAGCGAGCTGACTTTGTGCCAAGTCTTTTATACCCTGACAACAACAGAGCCTACCTTATTAAATTATAATCATGCAAGTTAATGGAATCTACTTATCTA
The DNA here is from genome assembly GCA_011038615.1 of Limnodynastes dumerilii. Classification (NCBI taxonomy): domain Eukaryota; kingdom Metazoa; phylum Chordata; class Amphibia; order Anura; family Limnodynastidae; genus Limnodynastes; species Limnodynastes dumerilii. The sequence goes on from WWET01002363.1 coordinate 6,799, forward strand.
ACTAATTTCTACATTCCACATATGCGCAGTATAACCTAGCATGTTAGTGTCACATATCCTCTGCTCCCACCAAGCTGCCTTATCAGCATGTCTTGGTTTTGAACGTCTGGTTCTACACAGTATTAATAACACGTCTGCATAAAAGCACATTAAAAATGGAGAACAGTAGCCATTTTATGCTTCCTGAACACACATTAAAAAAAAAGCCACATAAGTAACAAAGGTGCTAAAAGGTGATCTCTTGGATATATGGGTTTGCTCTGTAAATTACCTCCATTTTAATTTTGCTATATTTTAATATTATAGGTTATGTGTAACGTGGTAGGTGTTGGTTTTTCTACAACTGTTCTACACATGATTCCCCTATCCACTCCTAAAAATCTAATGTTAGTGTCCATAAAAAGGCTAATAACTAGTTGTGAAATAAAAAAAAAAATTAGACAATTCTATTAAGAAACTGTTTTTTTAATGCCCCTTAAAGAATCGGAAGCATATAAAAGATTAGAAGACAGAACCATATATAAAATTAAAGAGAGTGAAAGAGAATTGGTAGATTGGAAACAGATAAACTCTAAAAACACAGCACCAAAAAACTTAAATGTGTAAAAACAATGTATGAATCCACCAAAGCAATCAAGTAGTACAGAACTATTCTTTAATAAAAATATCAAATAAACATAAAATAAAAGTACAAATAACTAGCAGCTGCAGTCATAAATGTACAGGAATCAGTATAGTGAAATATAAAGTGCACTAAGCGCTGAAGAGATGTAAAGGATCAAACAGGCGGTAATTAGGAATAAGCACTGAATATTTGCAGATAATAATCCGTAGCAATCAAATAACAAAGGTCATTTATAGATCCTCAATCACGGTAGTTATCGATATGTAGGAGCCCTCAATAGTTAGATATATAAAAGTCTCTTTAGTCCCGATATGTAGAGATTTGGCAAAGATTGATTGCAATATCAAGACTCCCTTTAAAAGAAAGCCAGACTGGAAAGTACTCATGGCCAGTTAGTAGACAAGTCCGCTATTGTGTAAATTCCTCCCCATCACCGGGCTCCGGCATAGCAGTGAGTAACACAGCAGCTTCCGGGTGTTACATTTTCTAACTGGCTTCACACGATATACCGTAATAACTGTGGGGGGACTCCGGTTTCCACACTCAGGAATCAGTGGTCTAAAGTGCAATAGTGCAGTCAACTATAGATTCCAATGTTAAAATGGACAGCAGCAATACATTTTTTTTATTATTGCTGCTATTTTTGGATGGGAGAATTGTAACAATAAATCAATAAACATTCTTGGTTAACTCAACAAAATATAGCAATTTTCATGAGGCTTGTAAATGTAGCAGTCATAGTCATAGTCTGTTAATTCTCTAGTCAGTCTAGTCCATTCAAATTGGGATGAAAAGCAGACTCAAATTAATATCCAGAGGAAAAGAAAACCAAGGTTTTACAGATATCAGACACATATTGAAAATATCTATGAGAAGCAATTTTAGTGGGTAGACAATAAAGCCTGAAGACATGCAATGAGCAACAAATGACTGAAAATGAAGCCTGGTGATTTGATCAGACAGATCATCCATTAAATGGCCATTTTAAGACAAGTTGAAACCATAATTATTGCTAATTATCTTTGGTGCTAATCAAAGAAAGAATGACAAGCACATCAGTTGGTATCCCACTAATGCACCATATCCTGTACTTTGCTAGAGTACACAAGCCATTTTTTTTATTTATGGATTTAACATCCAAAGATATCCAATTAGTGACGGAAGAAAAGTAAAGTAATAATGCCAGGTTAACAATTGCTAATATAGAGAAAACATATACAAACAAGACAAAGGCAATGGGTGGAGGGAAAGGGAAGGTCGACTTTAAGGTGAGAAAAGACATAATTGCTGGTTGTGAGAGGCCTGGTTTTAAACAGGGGCCAGGAGATTACCTACAAAATAGGGCCCGCTTGTGCTGATCCTGGCTGATTTGGAAAACAGATATATCAGTATTCAGCTTAACAGTCTGTGCTTGAGCTTCCATACATAATATATAGATAAGGATAGAGAAGGGACATCCTTGATGAGTGGAGGGATGAACCAATAGCAGACAAAGATCTTATAGACCAGTTGTTCCAGGACCTTTTGCATAAAATCCCAGTCCATCTGATTAAAGCCTTTTTCTGCATCAGAGGATGAATGAATTGTGACCAACATCCCGCCCTGGGACAAAACCAATATTGTAACTCTGTGAGGGAGGAGCTTGAAGCAAATAGACAACATACTGAGGGGTATTAGCCCTCCTTAATGATAATAACAATGTGTGTTTCCAAAGACTGGGAAGAAAATGATGGCCAGCAGGCACATCATTAACTTGAAAGAAAGATGTTTGACCTTGTAGATCTGACAATAAATACTGGAGAGACTGCCCAGGCTGGGATTTTACCTGTTGGGAAAAATTTGATGGTTAGGTCTAACTCAAGAACAGTGAAGAGCATTTCTAGAATGTCCTGGATGTTGGAAGGGAAGGAGGGGGAACTAACTATAATAGCAACCATGCACATTTTTAACACAGGGAATGAAAATTCTAGTGTAATGTGCCCTCAAGGCACTTGTTAACATACACTTAGTTTTATTGTCCGACTGAAAAAAGCAGTTCTTTGGGCATTTTCAAAAGGGAGAGAGTGCACTTTCAAGTCCTGGATGCTACTGCAAAGTGGAATAGGGTGGCTAATTTGAAGTCACTAAGCAAAGCCCAGAAAGGGCAGTTTGTAAGAGAGTGTTCCAACTACAGAGATTAAATTCCAGAAGCATCCATTCATTGGTGTGAGGACTAGGTCTTCTGCTTTATCTACTAGCCAGTTTTCATTCAATCTACAGTGGTTGAATGTGTAGAGTAGGCTGATCTGTACCAAGTTAGTGACATATCCATCATTACTTTGTTTGCCATGAGAATTGAGTTTGAGTTTCAGGGGAAATGCACTTGCAACATAATTATTATTATTTTTTGAAAGACTGCATATTTACTTTATATTCCTTAAAGCATCTTTTGAGGATTCAGTGTTAAACATCCCAATATGTCCTTGTTTAAATACTTTTTAAAAAAAATTGGTTTAATTGGTGTGTGACAGTTCCAAACAGAAGAAATAGCAAACATAACAAGGAAGAATTTTTTCGCATTTTTGACTGCCCAATTATATCAATTTTTTTGGTCAAATTTTTTGCAAATTTTCTTCCCTGCTTACTGTATACTGTAATAATAATAATTTAATAATGTAATAATTTTATAATGTTTCAGACCTTTTCCATCTACTGATTGTGATGTTTTGACTGTATTTCTTTCACAGTCTTCAACATATCATGTTTTTAAAGCATCACAACTATAAAACAGGTAAATTACCTTTCTGAAAAGCCATGACTTCCAAGCATCCCCAGTACATTTCAACATGTATTTCTATTTCTGATTGTATTTATCTCATGGCTGGACCCCTTGTATGTTCTCCAGATGCTCCCCACATCTTGCAATGGTTAAAGTGTAATTTTTTTTTTTTACAATGGAAGAATCTTGGACAAGTTCCAAGATTCTTAAGCAGATAACATCTAAAACCTTCAGGGGACTGGATTCTGAGTTTATTATTAACCCATGTGCTTCAAGATCAAACAGCATTACTGGCAGCAAGATTTTTTCTTAAAACCCCAAATTTAATACATACATTTTTTAAATAGAAAAGTAACAATAGAAGTAATGGGACTTCTGTCATGTGCATTTGAATATACCTGCAATACTTGCAGACTGCACACAGTTTGTACTGTTGTTATGAAGTGAATGAATACTCATCACTAGGCAAGCTGGGGAATATGCTAAGCATTCACCTGTCAATACATATGCAAAGTGCTGCCTGTTCAGTGAAAAGTGGTCATGTTGCACATGCTCAGGATGAAGGGGGAACAAGTTGTCCTCCTATCCGAAGTTCTTTATGATCCTTGCTTATCACAATATTGCAAAGACTAGGAGGCAGTGGATGTAACTGACAAAGGGGATTCATGCCCTTTAAGATATTTCAAACTTTCAATGAAGGACTTTGACTGAAACCTTTAGAACCACCCTATCAGTATTTTTCAGTAGCTTGCAAAAAACCTTCAGTCAATGACAGGGCCAGCTCTAGCCAATTTGGTGCCCTAGGCAAGATTTTGTTGGCGCCCTGTAGAAGAAAATCAACACTGCTTTTAAAGGATGTACAATGGTGCCTGAGCAGGCATCTGACTGAAGATAGGCACCACTCTGCTTTACAAGGGTGGGGAGCTGCTACACATGTAGATGCTGCTATAGGCTACTCGCCTATACTGTCTATAGCTAGGGCCAGCCCTGGTCAATGATTTACAATACCCAAATTGCAAATACTGAATTTTTCTGATATTTTGTCTCTAACTGCCCATTTCTCTAATCCAAACTATCCCATAAAAAGTTCCTGCTACAAATAAATCCAAAACACAATAATAAATAGATAAATAGAGAAAAAATACAGCACTAAAAATAAATATCTGAGTATTACATTTCCAGTGTTGCTGTTGATGAACACAAAACAAATGGTACACTGTATGAGTAAGTCAGCTGTGCATTGTTACTGTGCATGCACAGTACCAATATTTCTGCAATTGAACGCAGCTGTCCAATGCAGCCACTGCACAGGAAGCTGACCCACTCACCATGAATACAAGATATGCATGGTTAGGGGACATAGGTATTTACATTTTCCAGTAAGGGCTTGGCTAAGCCCCTACATACAATTCAGTATTGTGTGGGCAGAATACTCAAGGTAGGGTCTTGGCCATGCCCTGCACTCTTGTCTGCGGAATTCTGAATGCCAAAATCTGTGACGGAGATTAACGTACAGATTTAGCACTTAAATATGGATCAGGTCCTGTGTGTGTATATATCAGGCAATATAACCATTGGGCAAGTGGGACCATAGCCCCTGGGCCCCCATTTAAGGGGGCCCCCAAAAACCAGCAAGTCATGGTTGTCTCAGATGTGTTTGATTGTCTTACTGCTTGTGTATGTTCATGCATCTCTTTATTTCATTAGATGTACTGTTTGTTAATGTGCAGCAGGGCTCCCGTGAGTTAGTTGCCCAGTGGCCCCCACAAACCTTAATACGGCCTTGGTATATACATGACTATATCAGTTTCAATTCCTTGTTCCATAAAGTACAGGCAGGATGGATTTTTACTTCGACTATCATAAATCTTGCCCTGATCCTTTGTCGGTGAAAGGGTTATCTTTACTGCAGTCTACATAACCAAAATGAAAACATAAGTGTGTATAGCTCATTGCCATCTGGCCTTATAATGTATGAACTGTGTAAGTATCTTGTTTCCACAGGAACAGACTTTTGGATAATGTCCCTAAGGGGCCATGTTGAGAAGTCGCCTATCTTGGACAGACAGGCCCCAGTCTTAACAGATGTGTAAACAGAGCCCCTTCTCACACTCTGCTCCATTCCTATTAGGATTTGCTTTTAATCTTAAATCTATATCAGGTCTGCATAATCCTGTCTGTGGGACTAATGACAAGAAAGTGTTTCAGTTATCAGAGTTCCCTAGGACCGAGCTTATTAGTGGCAATGACATGTCTAATGACTTAGTTCCGATGGACATGACTGTGTAAATGACAATGTGATTAAAAGTTTTTCACTGTGACTATCATATTCATTAATAGTTTATACCATAAAATAAAAACAGAATCATTAAGACTACGTTATTTTTATTAATATCTGCAAATGATTAAAATGGAAATTAGTTACTTATATACCACAGAAGAAAATAATATTAATGACAGTTATGGTTAGATTATTAAACAGTAAGAAGTGGTTTAGATATTTATGTTTAATTAATGAATAACTTATATTTGGTTAAACTCATGAATAAATTATTTAAAACCAACTTTCACTCTTCATTTAGGGCCAGATCCAGAAGTTTATAATGTTAAGGGAATAAAGCAAGCCCTTAACGTTATAACAGTGCACGCGCGTGCCAGAAGATCCGTACAGCAGGGTGTTCCATGCCTTCCACATGCCTAACCCAGCAGGAGGGGGGACAGGGTTAGGCAAGCAGATTAGGCGGCATTAGGTACTTCCTTATGGATCTGCGTGCGGGCGGATCCATATGGAACACTTAAGATAGGTTTATGGATGCGTATCTCACCCGAGGGAGTAACATGGGAGTTCATGTTCCTCTTCTATGCGGACTTCCAGAACTCTGTATGTATGGGACACGCCAAGCCACCATTTCCCTGCCCTCATAACTAATCTTGTTTCCCTTCCTAAGATTGAATATATGCACATTGACTTAAGGTTGCCTAAAAACGGCGGCAGCGCGGGGGAGGGGAGGAGAGGACCAAAGAAGTAGGTGCGGATACATGTGTATCTGCACCTATGGATCGCACACGTAAGTGTGGATCCGGTCCTTGGCCCTCATACCTTAGAACTTCCGTACCTTCCACATTTAAAATGTGGTCAGCATATTAGTCTGTATAGTAGGGAGAGCACTTAAAAAGCATACTACATGTTCTCTCCCACAAAGTGGATGTGATTTGCACTTCTTGTCCTTTAAAATGCGGGTGTTTTCCAATCCTATGCCCTGATCCAGACCTCTACATGCGTTCCGTATGCACAGAGATCTGAAAGTCAGCACGTTAGAGAAAATTGCTCTTGTGGTTAAGATCTGTGGCCATAAGGCCATTTTAAGCCTTTATGCGGATATGAAGAGTACGGAACGCTGTTCTGCATAGAAGTCGCAAACACAGCTCATACTATATCATTTAAATGCCCCACCGCATCCAACTTGCGGACTTTGACAATGCGGAATGGTTGGCTTGCCCTGTTTTCTGTATGACAGGAGATCCGCTATGTAACCTCTGCCCTGAGCATGTGCAGTTGTAACATTTAGGCTAACTTACACAAGTGGGTTGTGTAAATCGCCTAATGTTACTACGTCAGGATCCAGCCCCAAGTGATCAGAAAACACCCCCCTTAAATCTTGATCAGTCCATTATCATTAGGTATGGATGGGTCCTAACCACTTCCCATTGGGTAGCACAGATGTACATGGAAACTGGGGAAAGAGCGGATTCTGAATTACTGACCAATAGTTCTAGAATGACTAGAATATAGTACATTGCCCACACTCTAACCTAAGCAATTATACATTTGAAATATATTTCATTGTTAGAAACATCTTTTCTCTCCACGTTTGCTGAAGTCATGAAGAAGATAAATAGATGGACACATTTTTAGCATATATTTCAGCAATTACATGCCATGAGCTGCAGTGTTTGTGAAACAAATGAAATGATGTCCATAAAAGGAAAGGAAATGAGTGACATTGCCATTCCAGCATGTCATGTCCTTAATACAATTTATAGGACATGCAAGTTCCTTCATCTGTTACCTAATGGCATTACTTGTTATCAGCGTTCAACCAGCCAGAACACATACCAGGAGTACAATGGCAGGGGTCCAAGTTAAAACCCTCACACCCTTCTACAGCCATTGTCTCCCCCACTTTGTTTTCTCTTTACTTAATACACTCCCTCTAAGTAATGTGAGCAACGGTATGTTTGTGATTATATAGTACATCACAATCTGTTACCCGGGTGCTTGCCACAGGACAAAAGAGGTTTAGTAATGTCTAGTGAGTTATACGCCAGCATTCCTTCACAACTGTATTCTCACACAACAATTACAATATGCTTACAAAGCCACAAATAGCACAAAGCACTAAAATTCTAAGCAAGTCTTGTTTGTAGATGGAAAACATGCTTGTCATAAAGTTAAAGTTAAATCCTTGTGACCTTCCATAAAACTAATGTTTATTATATTTAGCTAGTTTGATGACCATTATTAAAATAAATTCACATTCTGAATATTAATATCAAGATTTTAAATTACATTTTGCATCAGCAAGTTAAAAGACTGCATAGGGAATCCAGTGTTGGAATGCTGCGTAAACACTTTCTGACAAGTGTTCTCTTCAGTTTGGTTTGATTTTGATATTACCTAAGTGAACACCTGTCAAAATGTCATGTAAGGCAAAATTTAAGATGCTGTAAGAAATAAATAGTTTTTTGTTTTCATTTTGTGTAATCAGTCTCTTCTTAATATAACTAAACCCCTTTATATAACAGCTTGGTGATGACAGGCTAAGTCTGTCCATACCTTTCCACAAGAGCTCTGTGGAGGCTACGGCAGGTTTAAGAAGATTATCCAGGTTATATTACATTAATCATAGTCACGGATATGTGATTTGTACTGCTCAGGGCAGTGTCTTCTGTATAATTTCCAGTCCAGTCACTATAGAGACTTACATTTACTAGCAGAATAATTTAGCCGTTCCTACATGTTAGAGGTCCTAAACTCTGCAGTAAAGTGAAAGGACCGTGGTTTATTTTGAAAGACCATCATACTACAGCTTAATGCTGACTGCCAGCAATTGCCAGCAGTCTGCATTTTAGAAAATGGCGGTGATGGGACTCCTGGAGTAGCAAACAGCGATCAGTCGAAAGGTAAGTGTTTAAACTAACCCTACCCCTTTCCTAACCCTAACTGTCCCTTTCCTTTAGCCTAACACTAACCTTCCACTTATTCAGCCCTAACCCTAACACTCCGTGCCCCGCAGCCTAACCCTAACCTTCCCCTTAAGCCCTAACCTTTTACCCACCTTGGAAATAGGGATCGAGAACTACGTACGTGAGAGAATTTACGCTAGCCGCTAGCGTAAAAGCGCCCATTAGTACTTACTGTGCATGTGTGCGGCAGATGTTATGCCACGTAACTCAGAGCGTAAGGGCCAGTCACATATCATCATGAGGCATTAAAATCACACAGTATGGGCGTGTTTATGCGCATAAGTACATTCAGCCATTACGGCGGACAGGAGTTATGCTTTGAAAAGTTAAGGTAGGGTTTGGAAAGCTTAAAACGGCTAAAGTACGTATGAGCAAGGGGAGTACCTAGGGGAGTGCATAGTAAATACGCTAGCGTAAATACGTTACGCTAGGAAACGTAATGGAAACGTAGCTCTGGATCTGGCCCTAGGTTCCCTTCCCAATAGCAATTTTTTTTTCAGACTATATTGAACAATGATACAGCCACCATTCAGCTGATGGCTATATCATTTTAGAAAAACGACCGTTTAGAACGGCACTCGCATTCCAAGTGAAAGTATATTTATTGCCTTTGTTAAATGGAAACAACCATTCTGTGTAGTAAACAATTATACAAGGAACAAGTTGGTAGAAATTATGGTAATTCCATAGTGCATCATGCCTTAGTAATGTAGGACCGGGTCCAGACTCCCGCGCGCTTTCCGTGCGCGCGGGGGTCTGAAATTACGCGAGACATTTATTGCCGAAATGGAAACAACCATTCTGTGTAGGAAACAATTATACAAGGAACAAGTTGGTAGAAATTATGGTAATTCCATAGTGCATCATGCCTTAGTAATGTAGGACCGGGTCCAGACTCCCGCGCGCTTTCCGTGCCGTGCAAATTACGCGAGACAGAAGGGAATGCACACCCCCTGTCACTCCCCTCTGTCCTGCGGGCTTTATGGCGGCTTTACGACCGCTGATCCGCTAC
>WWET01002363.1:33043-46833 GCA_011038615.1 Limnodynastes dumerilii
TGAACCTTGCAGGTACTGACGCTGTAGACAAATCATATGCATTTGTGTACACTGTTTGGAGAAGGCAGAGAGGATCCTGACGTCCTGATTGCAAAGTTTGAAAAAATCTGCCTGCCAGTAAAGAACGTGATCATGGACAGGCACACTTTCAACACCACAAATCAAAAGGGAGATGAATCCATACAGTCCTATGTCTCCACACTTAGGTTGCTAGCAAAGAGGTGCGACTTTGGTGTTCTCACAGATGAGCTCATTAGTGACCGAATACGCAGTGACAAGGTACGTGCATAGCTACTCCAGGAAAAAGGGCTCACATTAGAGACTACCATTAATATTTGCATGCTCAATGAACAGTCTGTAAAGGGCACCAGGGAATTGAGAAAGGATGCCGAGGTGTGCGTCATGAATGCCATTTCGCGCCAATCTACCTTATGTGGGAACTGCGCTTCACAGCCCCATCCTGATAGACAATGCTGTCCTGCGTAAGACAAGCGATGTAATGCTTGCGGGAAATGGAACCATTTTGCTAAATTTGCTGGTCCAAGAATCTAAACCCCTCAAAATGCCAGCTCGAGCCACAGTACAGCCTCACCCTGGGGATCGAGCAAGAGTTGGAATCAGTCCGTACAATAATCTGTGATAGTGTGGATCACATGGCTGAAAGGGGCGAAATATTCATCAAACTAAGAGTACAGCACACAAACAACATGGCCAGAATTAAAATACTGTAGATTCAGGAGCAAAGTGTAACAGCTTGTCCAAGACACAGTTCCAAGAATTAGACCCAATGGCACAAATAAACCACAATGATAAAATTAATCTGGTGGCCTATGGTGGTCAGATTATTAGAATTTTGGGCACTGCTAAACTAAACTTCACATGTGCTGAACTGCTGTTCCACATTGTGAATCACAACATTAAACCATTGCTCGGTTTGCCTGATAGCATCAAGCAAGGTCTGCTGAAACTGGGGCCTGAGGTACACACAGTACAGATAGATGTTGAGGAAATGAAAAACTTTCAGGACTTATTTGACTAGCACTATTGGGAAGCTCCCAGTGGTGTATCACATGCGACTTGATGAATCCACAACACCAACTGAGATACACACAATGGGCCTGATCCAGACCTATGCTGGTGTGTGTAGTTTATTATCGCCGAACGTACCACCGATGCACGGCAATAGGTAATCCCCTTACTCATACCTAGTTTAGCTTTCATACGCTCGGCAAACCCTACCCTAACTTTTGTGTTCGTACCCACAGCCGTCCATACGTTCATTGCGTATTAACGACGCTTAGCATGCTCATACTGTACGATTTAAATGCCTCACCCCGCCCTTAGTGCGTGGTTACAGTTTTCGTATGGCAGGCACGCCCCCATGATCGGTAATACGAAGCGGTTACGATTAAGGCCCATACTCAAAGATTTTCAGACCGTAACATGAGCGTGTCATCTGCCCCACACATGCGCAGTACATGAAGTACAAATGGCAGTTTTTACGCTTACGATTAGCATAAAACCGCATCCGAGCGTAGGTCTGGATCAGGCCCGATGACTCATTTAGTTGTTATTGCCCCCACAGAAGAAGCAACACAGTGGGTGTCAGCAATGATAGCTGCATCAAAAAAAGATGGAACTGTGCATTTCTGTATTGATCCAGTGCATTTAAACAAGACGTTGTTATGACCGTATCATCCACTCCAAACCATTGAGCAAGTGATCGCTGACATGCCAGGTGCCAAATTCTTCGGTACACTGGATGCAAAGTGTGGGTTCTGGCAGATCCCTCTTGACAGAGCTTCTTCCTTGCTCACTGCCTTCATGACCCCAATTGGACGGTATGTCTTCTTCCATATGCCCTATAGAAGCACTGCATGGAACAACTGTTTGCAGGTTACCCATGTGAGACCATCATTGATGACATCCTGGTGTGGGGCTGCACTAGAAAAGAACATGATTAGTGCCTGCATCTGGTGCTTAAAAGGGTCCGTGCATTGAACCTCAAATTAAACCCTGACAAGTGCAAGTTCCGAGTTGCTTATGTGGGTCACGTGCTCACCAGTCAAGGTGTCAAACCAGACCCAAACAAAATCACTGCAGTACAACAAATGCAGCTTCCAGCTGACCAGCCCGCACTACAGCGCTTCCTCGGAATGTCCAATTACCTGTCCAAATTTATCCCGCAATACTATGAAACCACAGTACCACTGCGGGAACTGCTCCACCAAGACACAGAATGGTGTTGGCTGGACAAACACACAGTTGCTGTTAACCAGTTGAAAACCGTGCTCACGAATCCCCCAGTGCTGCGATAATGTGCATGATCCGGTGGTCCTGTCTGTGGATGTCTCACAAAGCTGTCTATGGGCTGTGTGCCTCCGACACAACAAACTGGTGGCTTTTGCTTCTAGGGCTCTCACTGACACAGAGACCAGATATGCTCAAATTGAATAAGAACTGTTGGCTCTAGTATTCGCATGCCACCGCTTCCACGACTACATCTATGGTCGTCTTGTCACAGTGGAAACTGACTATCAGCCACTCATTGCCATACTAAAAAAGCTGATTCACGCTGCTTTGTCCCGTACTCAAGGTATGATGCTCAAGCTACAACGCTACAACTTTGATGTTGTCTACAAACGGGGTAAAGAAATGTTGCTGCTGTCTTGTTACGGGCTTTTCAACCTGCCACTGACATGGACACTGTTGGGAATGACTACGAGGCTGTGGCTGTGGAAGTGCTGTCTTCCAGGTGGCTAGAAGAGCTGCATGCTGCTTCCTTGGTGGATGACTTCTGCCAGCAACTCTCCAAAGTGATTCCTGAAGGCTGGCCATCCTCCCCCAAAGAACTGCCGCACTCACTCTGCTCCTTCTACAGCATAAGGGATGAGCTCACCGTGTCTGATAGTGTGATACTCCGGGTTCAACGTTTTGTCATTCCTAAAGCACTTCAGAAATTTTACACCCAGCAGTTGCACCAAGGCCATGCCGGCATGGAAGCTACCAAGCGCAGGGCCCATGAAGTCATGTTCTGACTCTCTATGTAGAGTGATATAGAACGTGCTGCCTCAGCTTATGCACCATGCAATGCTCTGTGACCTCATCAACCACGGGAGTCCCTGCAGCTTCATGATATTCCCAATCTTCTTTGGTCCATTCTTGCAGCTGACTTGTTTGAATGGAGGGGGAAGGAGTACCTAGTGTTGGTTGATTCCTATTCAGGATGGTTTGAAATCAACTACTTGTCCAGCATCACCAAGTCAGATGGTCATCGCAAAGCTAAAAAGCCACTTTGCAGTGCATAGCATTCCATAGCAGTTGATCGCTGATAATGCCATTCAATTTAAAAGTAGAGAGTTCAAGGACTTTGCGAATACATGGGACTTCCGTCATGTCACAAGCAGTCCACACCACCCACAGTCAAATGGATTGGCTGTCCGTTCTGCAAAATACCTGATGGAGAAATGTGCGCGAGACGGATCGGACATATACCTGGCATTATTAAATTTAAGAAACACACCCAGGGATGGCTTTCCATCCCCTGCACAGTGCCTGTTGGCACGGCACACTCGCACAAGCATCCCAATGGCAAAGCAACTCCTGCACCCAAAAGTTGAGCTACAGGTACCGGATACTATCAGCAAACACAGAATGGCTATAAAAACATCGTATGACAGATAAGCACATTTCCTACCGCCACTATATTCAGGTCAGTCTGTCCGCATGCAAAGTAGCTTGGGTTTGACAGAATGTCAGTAGTCCAACATGCTGCATGTCGCGAAAACAGCTATGTGGTGCAGTCTAGTAATAGCCTTTATGAATGCAACCAGCTCCATCTGTTAAGTGTGCCTGGGGCTGGCTCAACACAGCCTAATCCTTTGGATTCTGTCATGAGTCCTCAGTGATGATTCACAAGGTGTGAACAGTCATTCATCAGAGACAGCCTCCAGAATAGTGGAATCTCCTATTGTCTCAGAGCGGACACCTACTGAATCTTAACACCAATTAACCAATTAACCAATTGGCCAATTAACCCCTCTGAGGTGGCCAATTGCAATGGCCAATTAACCCCTCTGAAGCTCTCACCACACACGTGGAGAGCTTGCAGGAGCTGTAAATCGGAAAGCCAAAAGGAGGATGAGCCGATGACCCGCTGAGACAACAGCTGATCACAGACACCATTGAAGCCACACAGTGCTGAGTGAAGGAGAACGGATCTGGAGAGTACCCCTGTTTAAGAAACGATCATTTCTATAGAAACTTCAAGGACAATTCTTCGAACTGTGAGCTCTTGTTTCATTTACTTTCAGAACCAAGAACCATCCCTTAGGTGTTTAAAACGACCGCAACTTTAGCACTCATTATCACAGACTGCCACTGTTTGTTTATTCCACGTGTTTTTTGTGAGAAATTTTGTGTGCTTTTCCCATGGGCGTCTGTGGGGAGCTGCTAATCGCAGAGAGCGCTTTATTATTTGTGTTTAACTTTAGTGCTTATATTTATGAATCTGAGTGAAATCAAAAGTTAAACACCAAGAAGCTTACCAGATGATCCAATGATTTGTTAGCTACAGCAGCTGCATGTAGCATGCAATGCTGGAGTCTAGTCACTATTTGTCCCCTTACCTAGCAGTGGAAACACAGTTACAGTCTCACGGCTGACTAGGGTGTGTGTTGCTATTGGTCCTGAGGGGCAGATTGGGAACTTAAAGTGGCCCTGGAAAAAAATCTGCAAGAGGCCACATGTGGGTGGGATCAACTATTGGCGGGTCAAAAAAATGTAAACTGGATTAGTGCAGAAAAAAGAACCTTAATAAATATATTATTAGAATATTATATGATATGAGGGCAGGGTTATGTATCACCAATTAAGTACAATTAAGTACAAGAAGAAATCTAAAGTTAAAGAATTACAAGCAAATACAGCATCTACTGACTAGTATTTTGTAATCCAATAAAGAGATGTATAGTGAACTCTGTGCAATGCAGGTATTCACATCCACCCAAGTGACCATCACCCGAAACATACAGTATCTTAGTGATCACCACTCAATACATACAGCATCCTACTGACCACCACCCAATACATACAGCATCCTAGTTTACTCCACCCAATACATACAGCATCCTAGTTACCACCACACGATACATACAACATCCTAATGATCACCTTTTTATACAGACATTGGGGTAGAGCCTGAGCTATGTATGCTAGCGTATTTACATTAGCCGTTGACATAAAAACGCTGTTTTGTATGCAAGGCAGTTGTTATGCCACGTAACTCTGAACGTACATACGACACCCGTAATTATGCTTTGGAGGTGGGCTGAGGCATTTAAATCGTACAGTATGGGCGTGCTTAGGCACTTACGTAAGTGAAGCCTTTACGTACGTCAGTAGTTACGCTTTGGAGGCGATGTGAGGCATTTAAATCAAACAGTATGTGCGTGCTTAGGCACTTACGTATGTGAAGCCTTTACATACGTCAGTAGTTACGCTTTAAAAATTTAAGGTAGGGTTACGGCAAAAGTACATACGGCTGAGGAAAGTGCCTAAGGGAGTGCATAGAAAATACGCTAGCGTAAATACGCTACACCTTCAAACGTAGGTCTGGATCTGGCCCATTGTTTTAGTAACCACAACCTATGACAGTCAAAATCCTAGTTTTCTTCAAATAAATGGTCCACTGGCCTACCGGGAAAATTCCCTGTAAGTCCTATGGCCAATCCACCACTGTTGGTCCTTTCCTCCTTTTATACCCAGCAGTTAGAGCAGATTACTGGCAGTTAAAGTGTTCTGACACTATTGTTTCCAACTCCTGTAGTTTTGATCATTGTTGTTCCAGCTGCATTAACTTTTATTTTCTTGGTCTCATTCCTTGTTTTCTCTTGTACTGTCTGTTGATTCTAGCTGTGTCTCCTTGTCAGTCTCTTATAGTTTGTTCTAATCTAAATTGTTCTTGTCTGCTGTCCTGTACATTCTAAAGGCCCGGTATCTGCCATACTCTGTGGATTCGGGCCTGACTCTATATAGCACCCCTTCTAGTCTGCTGCTTTCACTCTGTACACTGCTACTAGTACCTGTACTGCACTATCGTGTACAAGCTGTATTTTCTGGGCTTATCAAGAAATCGTTTCTGGTCCATTGTCTCTGATTAGCTCGGTTCTGCCTTCTCTGTTCTGGTTCTAGCAGTGCTGTCTGTGCATATTTAGATGATGGTGTGTGATTCCTAGTTCCTTCAGGTATTCAGTGTTCAGTGTGTATTTGTCATGTTCATCCTTTTTTGTGTACCATCTGCCAATTCATTCCTGCCATGACCAGTGCTTGCTCTCCATAAACATTTGTGACTGCGACTTATATCTCTTTAATGATGCTTTAGAAATTTTTCTAAGTTGAAAGTCGCCGTGTTTAACCACAGTGCTTACACCAGGGGTGGGGAACTTTTTCTGCCAAGGGCCATTTGGATATTTATAACATCATTTGTGGGTCATAGAAGATTATCAACTTATAAATTAGCTTGCTATATTTGGACAAAAATGTAATTAATTAATTAATTTACTCCTAATGTGAGCTTTAGAAAAAAAATGTCGGTGGCGTCTGAGTTTCCTGATCAGAATTCTTGAATATGGAGAGTTTCATGGTCCCTTTTGGCAGCTGGGATTGGGATCCGGAGTCTGCAGGACCCTATAGCTCTGAGCTCTGGAGAACGTGTCCGGAAGCCAAGCCACACCCCTGTTCGCGTCCCACCTGCCGAGGGCAGACCAAATGATATTGGGGGCCTTATACGGCCCTCAGACCAGAGGTTCCCCACCTCTGGCTTACACGAACTCCTGCGAGAAACTATCTTAAAGAGTATCGGCTTCTATGTTATTCCACAATTTTGTGGTTTTCACTGTGGAGAAACACGTTGTTGTTGTCAGCAGTGAGCAGTGAGGTATTTAGTGAGAGCTGTCTCTTTTGTCAAGTATTTTTTGGCTTTATTCAAAGTAAGTGTCCTTTCGTAATATAATGATATAAGTGTGAATTGTGTAATGTTGAAGACTACTAATGATGGACTGGATCCAGACTAAAGTAAGTGCTTGAAGTTAGTTACTCCTGGACTAAACCATGTTGATGGCAGGGGGACTCAAGTTAATTGTATTCTTTGCATGCAGGGATATATCTTTCAAATTGCTTACTGCACACAGATACTGACCAGCTTTAATATCACACTGTTATTTAGACTTGGGATAGAAAACATCACCTCTCAACTCTAATACTGTTTGCAACAGATGAAATATAACTCCTTTGCAATCAACATGGTTTAGCCCAGGAGTAACTAATTTCAAGCACTTACTTAAGTCTGGATCCAGCCCTATGTTTCTATGTTCAAAATGTTTATCCTTTCTAATGATGGTATGTTGCATGCGTGTTGTAACTATATACTAATCTAACTAAGAACACTAAACATGTTTTTGGTCACTTGGTTTGTGTAATTAAAAATCGTATCGCCACAAAAGTATTTTATTTGTAACAATCTTTAATTCATATCATGTTCACATTATAAAGTAAACATTGATAGCAGAGATTATTTCTATGTAGTGTCGCACTGTAATATCAGTTTTTAATTTATGCTTTTGTCTGACTTTTTTTTTAGCTATACAAAGTCTTCACGTCTTGGTTCCCCGGGCCATTTGCCAGAATCAGAGGAGCATGACAGTGGTGATGGTGCTGCTCCGGCTCCTCGCAAAACAAAAACAGGCCGCAATGTAAGATTTAGTTTGCAAGAAAATTGCACATTAGTGGATGCTATAATGTCAGTTTATGAAGAGATCCTGGGTGAAAATGCCAGTGCAACAGCATATGTTCGGAAGAGGCTACTATGGGGCCAGGTAGTGGATTCCATAAATGCCGTTGGCCAGTATAAATGAAATGAGTTATCATGTAGAAAAAGATTCTCCAATATAAAGAGCAAGCTTAAAGATAAGCTTATTCTTGATCGCAATATGCCAGATGCACTGGCGGACCCAGGAAAACTTTGCATTATCACAGCTATGAGGATGCCATGCATATTCTCCAACGAGGTTCTGGGTGGTGCACCAGCAGTTGAAGGTATTGTTTTTCATGCGTTTGTTATAAACAAATAGTCTTTGCCCTTACAGTTTTTGGCTACTGCCAAAACATTTATGTGTCCGTTTTTAAGGTCCAGGCACATCCATGCCTACAACACCAGAAATCCCTCCAACTCCTGCAGTGTTTTCGCCATCCTCCGATTCCGAAGTTGCAGGTGAGCAAGGCCACAATGTCCTGTGTCCAAAATATAGTCCGTATGATTCTTCATACTGGTCACCCTGTATGTAAAGAAGGGATTAATGAGTATTAGATTGTTTTTTAACGTTTCTCTTATGGTTATTGAAATAAAGGTATAATTGTTTAAACTAATTTAATATAAACGTAGATGTTATATGTTGAGGCATTATTTGTTGGTACATTTATTATATGTTAAATATTCAGAAAATACTTACCTTCATTTGTGTTTGTAGGTCCATCACACCAAGACCCTGCATTTATGCCACCAGGCCAAGTTCCTGTGGAAGAAGAAAAGAGTGAGTTTGTCACTCTAAATATAGAGGAAGTACAGCCTTTACCACCACACACCACACCGGCGCCACCACCTACCCCGCAGCCAGCCAACTCCCCAAACAACAACTGAAGAAGTGTTAAATGCTGTGTCTTCCTCAATCATGCATTTTAAACAAAGCCAGGATACCTTTTAAAGTAGCCACAGGAGCACAATGCGCAGTTTAATGGCCATCTTAAAAAGGAGAAACAGTATAACAAGTTTGGGGTTAACACACCTTGCCTCTGCTGTGGAACAGACGAACATTCTCATTGTGCAAAATACCAGTGCACTGGAGACGGGCAACAACATGCACAGGGAAGTACATGCCCAGTTACTTCACATTTCTGCCCAAATGGCCACTAACCTCCAGCATTTAAATCAACAGGCAGCATCTACCTCAGCAGATAGCAACCAGGTAACCACCCCTTAAGCTCCGCTACAAACACACCGCCCAGACGGGACTTGAGAACCAGGGGCGGAAGAGGCAGAGCCCATGGCACAACACCAACCCGCTAATCCAAATGCAAACATCAATAATGTCTGTATGGAAAATGTGCAAACCTTTATTATTTGTCATATTTGAAAAATGCAGATTCTGCTTTTATTTAATTTAGCATATTTGATCATGGTGACCATGTTGTTATACACAATAAATTTGTGTTATGTTTTGGCTGTCAATTAACGCATGTTTGTCTCTCATTTATTTACTAAACTTTTGGTGAACTTAATAATGCATCATTCGTGTATTGTTTGTAGCTACATCAAACACAAATAACATTTTAACATCATTACAGTCAATACAATACACAAACATTACTATAAACTACACTTACACGAAAAATGGGTCCAGATTAAATTCGCCCTTATCTACTTCCTCCCCTCAGTTGAACTCACATCTCCAGATAGTAAAGGGCCACCTTGCTCTTGATCCTCAACTGCAATAGTGTCAGGGTATTGTTGATTTAATGCGACATTATGCAGGAGACAACAAGCAAGCATAATTTCAGAAACCTTTTCAGGCTTATAAAGCAACACACCACCAGATTTATCAAGGCACCTTAACCTGGTTTTTAATAGTCAAAAAGTACGGCTATGTGTGCCTCATTATAATTGTGTTGGCCAGGAGTTTGTGGATTCAGTAGAGGAGTCATCAGCCAGGACTGACACCCATATCCTGAGTCCACTACGGTGATAAAGAAATTATTTAGTACCACAAAAATTTCAGGGAAATAAACTACAAAAAAATAAATTATAGCATATTATTGGGTGCACCATTAGTATACATTGTTTGAGTTGTAGTAGGGTGTACTATTATGTTGTGGGAACCGAAAAAGGGTGAGGGTTCCAGGTACAGGTAGAGCAGCAGACCTAAAGGGAGCGCAGGGCAAGTGTATTTTTTATTCATTATAAATTATAACATAACTTATATTTACCCAGCAGCCATACCTCAGGCATTTCAGCATGTTCAAATTTCTCGTACAGGGATGACTGCCTCAGAATATAGGAATCATGGCATGACCCAGAGTAAAGACATATTCATGTTAGCATTATAGACCACCTGAACATTGAAGGAATGATAATGGTGTCTTTTCACATAGACATATGTTCTGCGTTTAGGTGGTCTCAGCGGTATATGAGTGCAATCTATAACACCCAGGACATGTTGGCTCAAGTTTCTTTAGTGCACTTAACGGTTGAGTCACGTGATGTGAAAAACTGACCTGTGAAAGCCCCACCACTCTCCCAGTTACAGCCTGGAAAGAACCAGTTTCCAGAAAGTGGAGGACACACATTAATTTTTGTATCCCAGACAATGCATGTGACCGAGATGTTGGTGGGTCCAAATACCTCCTCACCTGCTCATAAATTCTCAGAAGGTTTGCACGGTACAGCCTAAACAGTTGCAACCTCCTGGTCAGACAGGGAGTCCAGGTCCAAACGCAGGTTAAACACATGTACCTGGCGGATTATGCACTGGGTGCGCTGAACCTCTGGCTAGCCTCCATTCTGAGTAAGCACAAACCCTCACCAGATTGCAATTAAGTTCCGACTTTTATAGGTTATAGACCCCTGCATGCATAATTGCCATTGATTTTATTAAAAGCGCCTATACTAGATGGTCCTTTTGAAAACAGCGATTTCATGGCGATCTTACAGCGCATTTAGTGAATAAGGACATGCCTATGGGGATCATTGCAAAAAGTACCACGGCGATGTTTGGTGTGTCGATTTTGAAAAAGCCTAAAGTCCTGGGAATTTGCCTTTAGTGAATGCGGCAATGCCATAATCACCGCCAAAATCCTGGGAGGCCCTACGTGTGTACTTACAGGCTTATGTTACTTACATAGGTGCGTATTTATCTAACCATGCCCTCAAATGCCCATTTAAATGCTTCCCCCCACCCACTGTCACGTAACTTCTACCGTACGTGTAAAAGTCCATGCCTAAAGTACTTACGTGCGTAAATACTACGTAATTTGTGTGAAAAAAGTTAGTACACATGCGCAGTTAATCCACTCCTAAAAATACGCATGGAACACCACGTAAAAACGGATCTGTGAATACGGCCACATATTTCTAATTTCACACTTAAATAAGTGCAGAATTTCTGTGCATATTTTTAGGATCAGTTAAACAGCACATGCCCAAAACACATATATACGTAGGGAAATTTAAAAAAAGTAAAGACAAAAGAAAAAGTTAAGGTAGCCCTCAACCACTCATAAGTTTATGAACCGGTATTGATTGCTCTTAAGCCATGCTTCATCACTCACTTAATGGAGACCACCTGCCGCATGTTTATAATCAATGCATGTGTGTTTTTAAATGAATAAAATAACGCATTTTTAAAGTCCTATGCTGATTTTCCATTTTGTGTAAGACTTTAACCTTGTAAATTATCCATTTTTAGTTTTATATATTTATTTTATTTTAATTTTGTGACCAAACATCATTAGGTTTACTTATTTAACTGTATTGGTTGTTTGTGTTGTTTATCTTATTTACATTTTAAGTTTTATAAAACTCTCTATATGTAGAGGATCACTGTATTTATTACTTCATGCAGTATGTATTTATGTGTTTTCTTAAGTATGTCATGATTTTTTATATTTAAAGTTGTATTTTTAATGCTACTTTTGTTTACATATGATAATGAAAGTAATACAGATAGCAATAAATCCAAGCGCTCAGTTAGTGGATAAATCAGCAGAGAGCTGCAATTTGCAAAGACTCTGTATACAGCCCCAGTTGTATATAAATAGCAGAAACAAAAACAGAGTTACCACATGCAATTATGTGGGTAGTATTCAGTTTCGTCTGAAGAAGTCTGTTAAACAGTCGAAACGCATTGGTGACATCATAACATTTAATTTTATTAATAAACGATATCTGGCATTTCAAATAATGTCTTCATTGAATGTGAGTATAATGCATTACTCCTTCTGATCAACACAATCTAAAAAGCACTGCGCTATCAAAGCACACGTTTGCGGACACTAGAACCAGTACATCAAGGTGGTGAGTGCATCAGAAACTGTATCTCTCAACCCTGCACATCACTCCGCTGTGTTTGAAACTAAAAACTTTTTTCTTGAACATTGATCTGCATTTACTTGTATATGACACTGAATACTACCCACATATTTGCTTAAACCGGACCTTAATTGTGATAAGGACCTTTCAGGCAGATGCAATAGCAAAGCAATAGTTACTTGTGGTAACTCTGTTTTTGTTTCTGATAATAAAAGTAGTTACTGTATTTAAAACAACAATAAAAATATTTTCATTTCAGAATTTAGTTTAGTTACGTAATTACGGTGCGTAATTATAACCAATTTTACGCACCTAAACGCACAACCGATTCACAACTAATAAAGTCCACACGTGCCTAAATATACACAGCAAAGACCTATGTCCTTATGTTGCACTTCCGACACAAGGGAAGTAGTTAATCAGGCTCTTTATTTTCTCTAAATTGTTCTTGCAGATTTTCAAGTGCGTATATTTATGTAAGTTCACAATTTTACTCTTTACTGTGATAACAGTCCGAAGTCTGGGCTTAATGTATCTGTATCTTATGTGTAACTTTGTGTTCTAGACATGCACAGGTTATCTGATCCTTAAAATATACACAGAGATTCAGCTTGTGTGAATCAGGTCCCAAGTTGGTAATTTAACAGACTATTTCCAAACAACGCTGTATTATTGATGCACAAAAATAAAACCTTTGTTAAAGGCTTCTTATGCGTTTCTCCATTTGTCATGGATGCATATGCTTATTTAGCAGCCAAGGAATAGCACACCAGTCCAATTCTGGTGAAAGCAAATGCAGCGTCTTTTATTTCACATAGGCAATAGTTGAAATGCAAAGTACAAAACAAAGCAAATTAAAGTCCTGACTTGTCCAGTCTCTAGCTAATACAAAATATATTATCTGTCGTATAGTATATAGTATAGTATAGTATAGTATAGTATAATACAGTAGCAAGATCTATTGTCCTGCTCACAACAAAACAACACAATAAAGCCTACCACTTTGTACTGTCTCCCCACAGGTCTACAGCTTTAGTGACCAGGAATGGGTCTGGTGGATGCACCCTAGGACCGGATTACCCGCTAGGCAACCTAAGCGCACGCCTAGGGACCAGAGGGACCCAGGGCCCGAAATCCGCAGTTGGCAGCAGTAGCCAGAACCCACCCCAGACAGTCAAGACTGGAGAAAAAAACAATAAACCAAATAAAAAACCCGGTCAGATTATGGAGCTTCTGCACATGTGCAGCAGCTCCAACCCGCTCCAAGGCGGCGTGTGTGAACCAATGGGGTTTTGCATTACCATCTCAGACTCGTGATTGGTGCCTAGATCCAATTGAGAATATACAGCGCCGGGAACTGGATGGAAGAAATCCTCCGCTGCTGCTCATTACTGGAGTGTTAACGCGTGCCCACTTCTCTCCTATTCCTCGTGCTTGCTGAAAGTGCTGAACATCAGTGACACCGTTTTTTAGAAAGCAGCAGGTACACCTTTTTCACACCATCTGTTTCACAGGTAGTGGGTACAAGCTACCTTTGCCATTGTGTGTGTGTGTCCGTGCCCACTCCTATTCCTCGTGCTTGCTGAAAGTGCTGAACATCAGTGACACCGTTTTTTAGAAAGCAGCAGGTACACCTTTTTCACACCACACC
>WWET01002363.1:64151-78939 GCA_011038615.1 Limnodynastes dumerilii
CTCTTTCTTGTGGTAATTTATTTGAGACAAGTTAAGATCTAGCCAGACCCACTTGTTCTCTGTCTACTTTCAGAATACAGGAATTGGAATGCCTACTCAAGTAGCTGGTATTTTTTTAAGCATGAGGTCACAATTTATTAATTCTTTGGAATAAATGCAGAACTTGTTATAGACAAAGCTGAGTTAATAGCAATTCAAAGAAAGATGAGCAATTTCACACCTTGACAAACCCATGTTACAGCAGGTGTGGCAGCAAATTTGAAATGCAAGATTCAGAGTTGAGAGGGTGTATGGACCAGCCTCTGAGCAGTATCTGGAGGTGCGCATGTACCAGACACGGTTGCAATCTCCGGCTAGAAAATGTGAATTTGCGAAAAAGGGACACCCGAAAGTTCCTTTTCGGTGCCCCTTTTTGGAATACTTACCAAATTTAGACTTTGTTTTAAGAATGGGTGAGTAGGCTGTTCGGCATACTTCACCTATTCACTTTCGTAATTCCCGATATCCCTCCGCTGCTGCTATCGCTGGACCAAGGGACAGGTGAGTAAACTATCTGTGCAGTTTAGGGAGCATTAGGGTAAGGCTGCAGGGGAGGGAGGGTTAGGGTCAGGCTGCAAGTAAGGGAGGGTTAGGGTCAGGCTGCCAGGAAAGGAGGGTTAGGGTAGTGAGAGGGGAGGGTTAAGGTTAGAATTAGGGAAAGGAGTGGGGTACTATTTTTCCTTACCATTTCAGAGTACCATGGATCGATTGCTATGCCTCATCGAGAACTGGCTGGGAGGAAATGGCTGTTTTGAAAATCGTCCATTCTGACTGGAGCCCCACACCCTACCAGACAGATGTTATGCAACGCATCTCCAGGGGCACGGAATTTAGTTCCGTATATCTGGAGATCTGTCCGACAGGGCAGTGCATCCCCTCCACCCACCTAAACTCCAAAGGTGGGGGTCAGGCCCGGTGTTCGGCGCCCCCCTGCAAACTTTAAATTTGCACCCTCCTTAATAATTATTTAACATTAACACAATCTTGTAACCACAATAAAAGAAAGCAAATCATAGTCACTACTATACAATACAGAGGGTATCCTAATCTCTGATATACAATTCCTAATTCATCCTAAAAACTGCCACGCAATACAGACTATAGGCTCGATCCAGACCTTGTTAAGTGCATAAACTTAGTTACTCAGGGGCTAAACCATGTTGATTCCAGGGGGAGCCAAGTTAATTGTATTCTTTGCATGCAGGGATATATCTTTAAATTGCTTACTGCACACATATACTGACCAGCTTTACTATCACAACGTTATTTAGACTTGGGATAGGAAACATCACCTTTCAACACTAGTACTGATTGCAACAGATGAAATATGACTCTCCTGCAATCAACATTGTTTAGGAGTAACTTTCCTCTCTTAATTTCAACTCCTTCTTAATTCTGAATCAGGTCCGGCATGTCCAACATGTCAACCCCCAGCTGAGCCTAGCAAATTTCCACATGCTTGATAAATAACCCATAAGGTAGGCCCTGACAGTCATAAGACTATCCATGCAGGCATAGGTCAATGCCTCCACATTTTACGTTGTAACTGACAGCTAAGCACTGTCGCTCCTTGCAGGCTCTCTTTACCAGCCAGGAAGAGCAACAGCACTAAGTTGGTTAAACACAGTGCTCAATGATCAGAAGCTCTGAGTGTTGTTAATAAACAACATGTGAACAGCTGGCAGCACAGTGTTGTCCTTTATTATGGGAGGGGGGATTCAGACAATAGAGCAGACCAGGAAGCTGCAGAACAGACACACTGCAGCCTCCCTTCTTGTTCCATTGCTGTGCATGTGCAGAGCTGACGCCTGTCCAGCTGTGCAAATGTTGAATGTTGAGTTCTGCTGGTGCACTAAAAGCAGATTAGAACAGTTTGCTTGTATTTAAAGTGTACAGTATGGGCGTGCTAAGCTGCGTACGTTCACGTAGTCAGTACGTCCGTTCGCAGACGTATGCTGTTACGTTTGGAAAAGTTAAGGTAGGTTTTGGGTAGCGTATTTTGACAAAATACGTCCGTGCAAGGGGTGTGCCGAGGGGAGTGTATCGAACTTACGTGTACGAAAATACGCTACGCTAATATACGTACGCACACACGTAGTTCTGGATCTACCCCATTATCCTAGTGACCACTACCATACAGTCTGACATACAATGTAATAAATTAAACATTCTTGTGTCTCCAGCCTCCCCAATATCCCCTATCATGTGTCTCCAGCTCCCAGTATTCCCCATTCATGTGTCTGCAACTCCTAGTATTCCCTATTCATGTGTCTCCAGCTCCCAGTATTCCCCATCATGTGTCTACAGCCTCCCCATCATGTCACTTTAGCCTCCCAGTATCCCCATCATGTCACTTCAGCCTCCTCCCCAGTAATCCCTATCATGTCACTTCAGCCTCCTCCCCAGTATCTCTATCATGTCAATTCAGCCCCCCCAGTAATCCCCATTCATCTCTCTCCAGCCTCCCCAGTAATCCCCATTCACCTCTCTCCAGCCTCTCTATATTCCCCATTGGCTTCCGTTACTTACCTCAGCTGTTTCCTCCTCTTCCATGGCATGCGCTCTCTCTGCTTCCTACTGACGCTGCTGTGACCTATTAATGCCTGCCCTGGTGGCGGTAGCATTTAAATGTTACAGAAGGGGTGGGTTTTATGGTTCTGTGGGGATAATTTAAGGCTGCCTTAAGCCAGCGTAAGTGACTTAATGTCCTCATGACAGAGGGGAGTGACAGAGAAGTTCTCTCTCCATCCGTGCGGACTGACAGACCTCCATGCAAGTGGTAAACTCACAGAGGTCAGGACCCAGTCCTATGTCCTAGATTACAGCTTAAAATAAAGCGGACTGGTATTTATATCTAGTGCGCTATATGTAAAAGTTAGTTTTTCCATTCTGTAGAAAAATAATTAGTATGAAACTGCTGCATTGCAGTATAATTTGTCTAGTGGTCCTATTTTGTTCAATGGGTTGACATTAATTGGGTTTCATTATTGAGAAGGGAAATCTATAAAATAGTGAAGGAAATTACAAGAAGTTGTATTATTCGTATTGTCCCTCTCTTTCTGCATTCCAGTATTTAACACTGTGACATTGGTAACCGCGCCCTGCTGCCTCCATATAAATGTCAAGCGCTACACACTTTTCTTAACTTTTTCTTAACTGCCCATTGGCACGCCTCTTCTTACGTAAGTACATGCCTAAATACTGCATAGATCGCATAGAAAACTTGCTACACATGTGCAGTAGATCTGATCCTAAATCTATGCTGCAGCTATATAGGTGTAAATCAGCCCCAGAGGGTCCATATCTGAGTTTCAGAAATGCCATTGAAGTTGACAGGTTGCTATAGCCTAAATTCTATATCATCCTATAGGAAGTGAGTGTGCTTATTCTTGTGACATATCACATGACAGGATTCATGTGATAAAATCAATAGAGTGAACAAAATTATTTATTGGTTTTAACACTTTATTCATCGCTTTGTTTTTTTAGTAATTCTGTTAATAATCGTAGGCCTGATCCAGACTTAAGATCGTACGCAAGCATGCCCGAGTTAAATACTACTAAGTATAATGCAGTCTCCCAGGCACTCCCGTCGCACTTAGCTGACTTATGTGTTCAGAACCCTACCTTAACTTTTCCTTGCTTATCTTTAGTGGTATGTAATGCATTGTGGTACGTAAGTGCCTTACCCAGGCCACACTGTACAATTTTAATGCCTCCCCTACCACAATGCGCATAATGACCTTGCGTAGGGATGACACGCCCTATCGTACGGAGCAACAAACAAGTTACGTATGATCAAAGTTACAGAGATGAGTAACATTGTTAGGATACAGACCACCAGGACGCTAAGAGTCTGCTTTTTACTTGAGCACCTAATGGTGGGGACAGTATGGGCTGCAGAATCTCTGGCAGGTCCCCGGCGAACTGAACCTATGTGTGCGGGTAAGAACCCAGAACAAAATGCAAGGAAGTGGAAACCCAGTTGTAAAAAATAACAACACCCAAACAGACAGTGGACAACACAAGGGCAAACTCTCACAGAAGCAAACAACTCACAGCAGGCACACTCAAACCAGAGGCAAGGAATGGAGGACGGATGGGAGCACAAATGACACAGGAGAGGCAACGAATAAGGACACTCAACTATCAGAAGAAGCACAAGACAAAGGCAAAGGTAATAGAGAGATAGAAATGCCAGCAAGAAGCTATAATTGGCAGCGCCATGCTGCAACGCTGCCTGTGATATACGCCACGCCATTGGCTGCAGCATAATCCACCCCCAGCATGAGAGGCACATCCTGGTGCCATAGCAACGGCCAGGATGCACACACACCTGTCGTCAGGACATCGGGCACAGTTCCCACAGTCAGATTTATGCATGGCACATGCGTAAATTCGCTGTCGTTATTAAGTCTGGATCTGGCCCTGTGTTTTTAGTTTACCTATGATTTAATTTCATATATTCGCTTATTAGGTTATACATTTTATTATTAGAATGCACTTATTTTAGATGATCGTAATCATTTTCATCAGTCAAAAATATAATCCTCATGTGTATATTAACTGTAAGACTATTGAGGAACAGAAAACTTAGCTACAAGATCTTAAGAATGAAACTTTGGCCTCCTTCGATACAGCTTTCTCTATTTTGGGCTGGCTTGGAGTGAGATAAGCTTTGGCAGCTGCCAAAGGAATGTTAAAAACAGAGTCTTATTTTTCTCTTGCTAAAATAATTTTTTTTTTCATTGGACATTGTGCAAGGTGAGGTGAATTAGGGTTATAGATGCTGTATGTAGTTAAATGTCTTGAGGCCATTTTCCAAATTTCTTGAGGAAAACATGTTAGCACACTAAACAAAGTGATTATGTGTAAAGCAAGTTAGGCTTTCACTCTGAGGGTATTTTAGTGGTCATTAATTTCTTAGACACACGTAGGGCCTGATCCAGCCTGGAATGTACAAAAAGAGCCAATCCTGCGATTGGGAAAACAGCACGCAATTAATGAGAGATTTAATTGTGATGCAGCTGTGAACAAAATGACAGCAGGTTGCGAATGGACACATAACAGTCAAGCACAATGTAGACTCGTCTCTTCCTCATCGATCCAAATGCAAGTGCAGTTATGTTTATGATATGTTAATGGACTATAGTGAATGAAATTAGTTTAAAATAGATATAGGCTATTATGGCCGTCCAAAGCTTCCTGGACCTAGACATGTCCTGTGGCTGGTTTAATGTGTAGCTACAAACTATACGTACTTTAGAATTTAGGTCTGGATTTGACTCATTCTTATGGTACATTGACCCTTTCCCTCTTCATTCAAATGCATTGTCCTGGACTTGTGCTGTGTGAAGGTACGCAGGCAAATGTTATGCTATGCTAAGTATGTTGCTGCCTGAATCAGGCCAATAATCTTTATCATCAGTGATTAATGGTGTTTCTGCTTAAAGATACTTCTATGAATGATTCTAACTAGATTAAACTGTGATTTCCTTAAACTTATAACCTTGTGTGTTCCCAGTACATCTTTCAGCATGAAGTATGGGGAGAGTATTTTAAAGTGAAGTGGGCTGTAGAATCATTATATCCAAAATACAGGATAAGATTGTACAGTTAACTAATTATACATATTATAATGCAGTACTTTTAGGGATAACAATGTTATTGAAATAGTTATTCTTTTTAATAGTTATTATAGTAGGAAACATCTAAATTATTTTAAGATAAATGGACCTGATTTACACTTAAGAGTGAGTAAGGTGCGGACAGAACCGCACCTGACTCACTCGTGCAGCCTCTAACCTGCTCCCAATTTTTAGGTAGCTAATGGCACTTAAGAGTGCAATAGGGCTACCTTATCTTACCGTGCGTAGTTTATCCCCGCCCTCTCCCTTCCCTTCCTTCCCTCCCCTCTCTCCATTAGCACGGAGGCAATCTACGTACCTAACTGGTACATAGATTGTGTAAATGTCCTACTACGCAAGCGTAGAATGTCATTTCGGGAAAATCCACACTTAAGAAGCAGGAGCTTTCTGGATAATACGCACTTAAGAAGCAGAAGCTTCTTAAGTGTGAATCAGGGCCAATGTCATAAACCTATATGCTCACATGTATTTGAAGACAGCATATATGATACATTTTATGCATTTATTTTTTGGGTATTGTCTATAGACAGAGATGTCCAGACAGGAATGAGAACACCTTATCAGACATAATCCACCATGTTGCACTGTTGAGAGTAACAAGAGTTCAAGGTTTTTCTCTGATGCTGAGAAGGAATTTAGGAGACACTGTTTATAAAACAGATTATGCTTTTCCTTTCCACGCTTTCAGCCATAGGGGTTGCAATGCATTCCACAGTCATTTTCTTGGGACTCTCCAGCTGCAGGTTTTTTTCTATACTATAAAGTAGTCAATAAGCAATAAATAAAATTACTCCAGCTGTTTTTGTGACAGGGCCATATTTTTGATTCCCCTTGTGACCTGACCTTGTTTGTCCCGGAAATGGAGACAGCGTGGGGTCAGAAATTCAGTAATCCAATCCATAACCTCTTGTTTTAGCTCTTCAATATGTTTCAAGTTATAAAGGGCACAGATTGTTACAGATCATCACAACCTTTTTCATTTTTTAAATAGTCATTTTTCATTTGTCTGTATAATAAAACACATATGTACAATTTAGTAACTGAACAAAAATGTAATAAATAAACAACAACAATAAATGTAGTATCATGATCTATATTAACAGTGGGCACAACAATAAGATGCACTTTGAAGAAAAATGGCTGCAAAAAGTGAGTGCGCCTTTGTCCTTATGAGGATTCCAGCATGAAGCTGGAACTTCAGGCTCCAGGATTCCATACTGGAAGCCTTTACCATGGCGGGACTGGACATGGCAAAATGCTTACAACGTGCACAGATGGTGGGATGTAAGCTCATCTAACAGAAAGGGCTTAGTTAAATCCTCACATGCAATCCTCATTTTCACCCATTGGGGGTAGTGCATAAATGTTAAGGTAGGTTCCTTGTGTCAGAAGTCCCATGTGTGAGAGGTGTGGTCTGTTATCGCAACTCCATTGCTGCTGCAGGACTCTTGAATTGTAAAAGCTTATTTTAAATGTAAATTGCAAATCATACCATGAAATTCATATGGGCTTTCTAAACTCATACTGGGTTGTCCAACTTATCCTATTTGACCTACATATCTCAAAATGAAACATGGCAATTAAATAAGATTAGTAATCCATAGGTTTGGAAACACATACTGATTAAAGAAACCTAGAAATGGCAACATAACTGACTTACATACTACTACTGGCAAGAAAACTCCTTGAGCCAGATTTACTAAACTGCAGAAAAGGTAAACCAATCAGATTCTAGCGCTCACATCCCTATTACATATTAGAGAATGTCAGATAGAATCTGATTGGTTGCTATGGTTTAGTAAAGCAAGCGATTTGGTAAAGTAAGCGATTAGTTTAGTAAATCTATCAGTACATTCTATTCCACTTTCTGATGCCAAAACACAAAATAAAAATAGGCATATAGGAGCTTAAATTTGCTTTCTGCTGAAAGAGTTAAAGAAAATGTCCCTTGGGGAATATGATAATTACCGCTTTCACTACTATCACTTTATAAATTAATGAAGCCCCCCTGTGGCAATGTGAGTTTATGTTGTCTTATCTTCAATTCCAGAGTTGATTCTGTCCCCAGATTGACCTTAAATACTCTGTTTTTCATTGTAAAATAATTAACTAACAATGAAAGCTTCTCTGAACACCTGGAATTTTTTTTAGGAAGAATTCCAGCTGCACTAGAATATTTTCTGTTTTTTTTACCAGTGATTGCTACCTTTTAAAAATGGCTACATAAATAGTTAGATGGCCCCTAGCTATAGTTGCTATAGTAACACTGAATT
Source organism: Limnodynastes dumerilii (assembly GCA_011038615.1). Classification (NCBI taxonomy): domain Eukaryota; kingdom Metazoa; phylum Chordata; class Amphibia; order Anura; family Limnodynastidae; genus Limnodynastes; species Limnodynastes dumerilii. The sequence continues at coordinate 72,112 of WWET01002363.1, forward strand.
GGCACTTGTCATTTGCCAATTTACTTAACTTTACTTTTACTAATCTTTAACAATTTCATAGTTTTAATAAAGCTGGATGATTTGGTCTGTAGAAATCCAAGGGCCAAATTTTCTAAATTCAGAGCTGAAGGTAAAGCAAATATTATTGGCATTCATATCTATATAATTTAGAACCCTGGGTAGGAGGAAATTGCACTCCCCCCCCCCATATTATTTTGTGACTAGGGGCCATATTAAGAGATCCGTTTTCGAGAGGAGTTCCGTGCGTATTTTTAGGATCGGATCAACTGCGCATGCGTAGTAACTTTTTGTACGTAGTTTACGTTGACTATACGCACGTAAGTGCCTAGCGGACGTATATGTGAATCGCACTTGGGGACATACGCATGGAAATCAGACTTACGGGGAAATTTACATAAAAGTGGGTGGGGGGAGCATTTAAATGAACGCATGTAGGCGCTGTTCTAAAGAATTGCACGTATAATTGCGTACATAAAATAAACGGATCTCGGAATACAGGCCTTGATGCCTAGCTCAGCAGCGTATTTCACTTTTCTCTCCTACCTAAATGTCCACTTCTCACTCGACATATTACGCTCCAGTCGCACCCCTCTCCCCCACTCTCTTCATATTACGTATTATGCAACCCAGTCGTGCCATTTTTCTCATCTTCTCTATCATACCTATTTGTCATACCAATCACCCCAAATAACATAAAATACCCGTTATCACATTCACTCAGTGACAAAAGAAAAACTGGAGGCTAAAATATAAACATGAATGACTAAGACTATTTAGAAAAGGTTTTTATATTAAAAATAATTTATAGTAAAAAAAAAAATTTTTAATTTATAGTAAAAAAAAAATTTTTGAAACAAACTTTTTTGAAATGTCCCAAAAAAGAAAAAATAATATTGATACTGGCCTAAATAACTGCCTTAAAAGAATTCCCTCATATAATTAAAAAAAAATGTGTAGCGTAAATATTGAAATATCCTTTTTATATTTATAATGTTCTTCATATTTTGTGGGCATGTCTGGGAGCAGTTGCTGAGAGGGAGAGCTGTTTCACAGCAGCCATTTTGGAGACTTTAAGGGGTGTCTCCTAGGTAAGTTGGCTCTCAATTTATAAACATATATATGGGACCCAACATTGGGACTCTCAATTTTAGAGTTAGGACCACCATATACAGAAAGGCCTTGACGGTGGCTGGTGGCTTATCCCATATTTGATCAAATATGTGTAACGAACATTTCTGTGTTTTATTTTACAGATAGAACAGTAGAGTTTGTTACTGGTTTATGGCAGTGTGCTGGGGCTTTTCTTTCCTTTTTTTTTCTGTGGCAAGCAGATTAACCCCCTGCCTTTCACGCACCTGTTTAACATATACTTTTGATTGAGCAACTTCCATTCTGTTTTTGTTCTTCATATTTTGATACATTAGTTTTCATATTCTGCTAGAGTGTCCTTGTTGCAAAGGTTTTTTCCACTTGATTATGAGCAGTCTAATTCCTCAATTCAGAGACTGTCCAGAGATCTAACCACATTAAAAGTCGAAAGTTGCCTTTCAGCAATTAAATTTTGCATAACTTTTAATGTTTAATATGTATACCACACACTTTTATTAATAAACAAAAGAAGAGTAGTAGAATACATGCTTGAGACTATCATATCCTTTATATTCTTGCCTTGATGCCAGCACATCGGAAACCTATCCTCTAGGGCTAATTTGAGAGTGGGGTCTGATTTTAAGACAGGTAAGTGTTGGTTGAGGATTTTGCTCAGGGTATGTGATTCTGCACAGAAGTTGGTGATAAACCTAATGGTCTTATTTTTCTCCCGCTTTCTATTGGGGTGTATCAGGGACTCCCTTTTCACTTTAGAGGCTGCATGGTAGGCCTTGGTGAGTAGGCTCTGAGGATAGCCACGATTTAATAGCCTGCCCTCCAGCTCCTTTGCCCTAGACTTAAATCTTGCAGTTGTGAAGCAGTTCCTCCGTAGTCTAGTGTACTCATTTATGGAGATATGCTTCTTGACACTCGGATGATGTGCACTACTGTTATGCAAAATGCTATTGGTAGCTGTTGCCTTGCGGTAAAGGTCCGTTCATAGATGCCTATATTTGTCAACATATAGAATAACATCCAAAATATCCCATTTTGACTGGCTCTTACTCATAGTTAATCTCAAATTGAGATAATTGGTGTTGAGTTTATTTAAAAAGGCATCAAGAGTGTCAGAGTCCCCTTGCCATAGGAGCAAGATGTCGTCTATATAACGGAGCCAAAGAGGTATACATCGTGTGTACACCTCATTGGCCTCCGAAAAGACGACATCCTGCTCCCACCACCCCAGGTACAAATTGGCAAATGTAGGGGCACAAGCTGTGCCCATTGCTGTGTGCCCCTTATTTGTAGATAATAACTTTTATCAAAAATAAAAAAGTTCCTTTTGAGTACAAAGTTAGGGAGGTCAAAAAGAATTCGTCATGATCCTCAGGTACCCCTGATCTCATGAAGTGTTTGACCGCTTGCATGCCCCTCTCATGCAAAATGCTTGAGTATAATGACTCAACATCAAAAGAGACGAGCCAGGTATCAATTGGAATGTAGATCTTTTCAATACGTGACAGAGTATCCATTATATAGGAGGATAAGGTCAGGATGTAATGTCTAAGGTGGCTGTCTACATATTTACTTGCCTTTTCTGTTAGAGACAAATTCCCCGAGACAATTGGGCGTCCCAAGGGGCACTGGGAATTCTTGTGCAACTTTGGTAGTAAATAGAAACAAGTCATTCTGGAATGGGGTGTCAACAGAAAATCATAAACTTTCTGGTTGATAATTCCTGCCTGTTTGGCATCCGTCAGCATCCTATTATATGACCCCAGGAAGTCTGCCGTTGGATTACCTAGCAGCTTTCTATAACATGAGGGGTCTAGAAGTTGGCGCTTCTGCCATGTACATATCGCACGGCCACAGCACAATATTGTCCCCTTTATCAGAGGGCTTAACAACCACATCATGTATCATGTATCAAAAATAGTGAGTAGGTCCCTGTCATCTATGGTATTCTCAGAATCGGATGTCCGCTTATTATTGAAGATGACATGTAGTGCCAATTTTCCAAATAAGAGATGCAAATCTCTCTCCAAATCAAATCGGTTAAATGAAGATGTTAGTGAAAAGGACATCCCTTTAGACAAGACATTCATATGGTTCTCAGATAGCAGATGTTGAGATAAATTTATAACTTGTAACGCATCTGTACCTGCTAATATCTACAGCCACGGCGATGACTCCTTCTGTTTGGACCACGATGCATGCCTCTTCCACTTCTTTCCCCCCCGCCGGATCTTGTGTGCATAGGTCCAAAAGGTTGCACGGGGGGATATCCTAAAAAAGAAGAAGAAGAGGAAGAGGAGGCGCCTTGGGTCTGGGATGCATTGGTGAAAGCTTGATTGCCCCCTGAGATATCCTCTCCATCGGTGGACTCCATATCTGATTGAGAAGGAGTACCGCCCTGAAAGTTCCTCCTGTAGGATTTAAGTACATTCCATGAATACACCTGATTTTTATTAAAATCCTCCTTGTCTTTAAGAAATTTCTCCTGTTTCCTCTCCATTATTTTCTTGTCTAATGCCTCAATATCACTTTTGCATTGAGTAAAAAGAACTTGGAATGGTTCTAAATTATCATATTCTTTCAATGACTCGCTCATTTTAATCACGCCCTCATTAATTCCTTTCAGAACTGTCTCATAATGGGTTGTCAGGATTTTCAAAAGCTCCATAGAGCATTTCGTAAGAGCTGCTTCCCATTCCTGGTGTAAAGCAGGAGTACACAGATCAAATGTAGGAAAGACATTAGGACATAATCCTCTAGGCATCACTTCATTGTTAATATAATTTTGACAGGTGACAAGATTCCACCATGTCTTTGTCTGTCTCATCATACCCTTTTTAAGTGAGGATAGATTCCTAGACCAATCTCTCGTATCTATACTGGCACTGTCATTTTTTTAAAAGTCATCTGCACACCGCTGTAGTTGATTTTGTCTCTCTGTTATGTTCCTACATAATAAAAACAGAATGGAAGTTGCTCAATTAATTTATAGGTATATGTTAAACAAGTGCATGAAAGGCAGGGGTTAATCTGCTTGCCACAGAAACAAAAGGAAAAAATAGCCCCAGCACACTGCCATAAGCCAGTAACAAACTCTACTGTTCTATCTGTAAAATAAAGCACAGAAATGTTCGTTACACATATTTGATCAAATATGGGATAAGCCACCAGCCACCGTCAAGGCCTTTCTGTATATGGTGGTCCTAACTCTAAAATTGAGAGTCCCAATGTTGGGTCCCATATATATGTTTATAAATTGAGAGCCAACTTACCTAGGAGACACCCCTTAAAGTCTCCAAAATGGCTGCTGTGAAACAGCTCTCCCTCTCATCCTCTTTGCGCACAGATGAAGAATACATGCTTGAGACTATCATATCCTTTATATTCTTGTCTCGACGCCAGCACATCGGAAACCTATCCTCTAGGGCTAATTTGAGAGTGGGGTCTGATTTTAAGACAGGTAAGTGTCGGTTGAGGATTTTGCTCAGGGTATGTGATTCTGCACAGAAGTTGGTGATAAACCTAATGGTCATATTTTCTCCCGCTTTCTATTGGGGTGTATCAGGGACTCCCTTTTCACTTTAGAGGCTGCATGGTAGGCCTTGGTGAGTAGGCTCTGTGGATAGCCACGATTTAATAGCCTGCCCTCCAGCTCCTTTGCCCTAGACTTAAATCTTGCAGTTGTGGAGCAGTTCCTCCGTAGTCTAGTGTACTCATTTAGGGGGATATGCTTCTTCACACTTGGATGATGTGCACTACTGTTATGCAAAATGCTATTGGTAGCTGTTAAAGGTCCGTACATAGATACCTATATTTGTCAACATATAGAGTAACATCCAAAAAATAGTTAATCTCAAATTGAGATCATCTCTTGATTATTACCTATCACAAATTGGCATGCATTTTTCCTATCTGCAATTTTCTTTGGTATTGACCAATGTGTTAGGAATATTTGTTTTTTATTCGCAATTGTCTTTTTTTGTGTAATATGTTCGCCCTGCGAATGTATTTTAGTATTTTTGAATTAAAATTTATATTTTAATAGTCTGATGTAGTGGTGTCTACTCCAATTTATATTGAGTGTGCATTCATAAGAGTGTCCATCTTAGAGTAGGTGCAGTGCTCACTACTCTTCTTTTATTTATTTGGTATATATATTGTGTGGGGTCCCGGATAGCACCTCTGTTCCTACTGCATGGTGATATTACTTATTTTAAGCTGGTGTGGTCCCTTTGTGTTTTGTAATTAGTTTTATTAATAGTCATATGAGGGATATCTTTTAAGACAGTTATTTGGGCCAGTATCAAAATAATTTTTTTATTTTTTTATTTTTACTATAAATTAATTTATGCTTTTTAGTCTTATTTTATTCCTTCAGAAGGAAAATACACATGGTAAGATAAAGTAGCCTAATTCACCCATTAGTGCCATTAGGCACCTAAAAACTGAGGGGGGGTTGTTTAAGGGCTGGATAGGAGAGTAAGTTGCGGATCGACCCGCACCTAACTCTTTCTTATCTCTGAATATGGTCCATAGACACTGAGATGGAGACATATACAAGGACAATAGAGATATACACGCTGGGTGTGGAGTCACAGACAGTGGTAACAAACACATATGTACTGGCATGGGTATACATACATATGACTGGAGAAGAATGGACAGAGTCCTAGACCTGCTGTTATCATACATTTACTAGTAGATCACATTATAATCTGCTAGAATAGCAAAACTGGATACACACTGTGCCAGGTATATGCAACCTTCAGCACTCCTGTGAAAATACAACTTCCACTATGATCCAACAGCATAGGCATAGCTGATACCTGGTGGAAGCATGATAGGTTTTGCAGTTTCACAAAACTTGGAGTGCTGCCAGTTGCCTATGCCTGATCATGCCAATCAGCCGATTATAAGCTGATCGACTCAATTATGGACCAATTTGTTGTCAAAACGAGATATTACTAATTCCTGATACGACAGATGCTGGGTTAATCCTTTTATGATCATTGCAGGATGGTGGGTAGATGGCCCGGTAGGAATTCCTGGCGCAAATAATCCCGACAGAAGAAATACCAACACGAGTTTCCCTATTGAAGAAGTCCCTACATGGAAAAAATACTGAAATCAAAAATTACAGACTAGAAAAATTATCGACAAAAAGAAATGATTAGTAAAATTATCGACAAAAATTTATACCCTACACATAAAATACAGACAGCTAAAATGCCCAACAATTAAAAATTCCAACAAATATAATCCCGACTTGACATAATTTTTTTATTTTTTTGCAACACTTACTGATGACTGGTAAATAATTATAACTTAAAATACAATTGTCTCCCCTACCCCAACCCTTAAACTAATTCTTACCCTTACACTCCCCTTCCATTAACCTAACCCTCCCTTCCCTACAGCCTAACCCTAAGTCCCCCCTTCTGCGATCCATCCCCTCCCCACAGCCAAACCCTTAGTCTCCCCTTCTAAGCTCCATTCCCTCCCTGCAGCTTAACTCTAAGTCTCCTCTTGTGCCATCCATCCCCTCGCCACAGCCTAACCCTAAGTCTCCCCTTCTGTTATCAGAATTATAGTTGTCGGTCGCAATAAAAGATGACAATAAAACTTGTTATTATGTCAAGTCGGGATTAAATTTGTCAGGAATTGTTAATTGTCGGGTATTTTATCTGTCAATATTTTATGTGT
>WWET01002363.1:78971-91489 GCA_011038615.1 Limnodynastes dumerilii
TAGGGAATTTATTTTTATCGATTATTTTACTAGTCGGTAATTTTTGTTGTTGGTATTGTTTCCATGTTGGTAATTCTTCAGTAGGGAAATTCGTGTCAGTTATTTGCAGCGGGAATATGACTATCACCGGGGAAGCCTATGCAAAATGGTCACTGGGGATATCAGTAGTGTATATATATCTTAACATGAGCACTACTATACTTGTTAGTGCAGAATGAATTTATTTATTTATTTATTTTATAACAAATTAAATTACAGCAAACAAGTGCATTGTACTGTTTGATACGGGGTGGGGCATAAAAAACAGTATTCTATTGCTCACAATCAACGTTAGAATACTGCTTTGCTGTAAACTATATAGGTGTTTTTGTCCTGGTGAGTTTTTTTGTCACGTTAGAATGGGAAAGGTTGAGTTAGTATGATGTTGGGTGACTTGATACAGATATATACTTATTTATACTGGACTTTTTAAAGCCTGCTTAATTTTCCTTTTGCTAAATCTTAGACTTTGTGTATTATTATATTATTGTCTGCCTTTTATATATGATATTTTCTATCAATCAACGTATAAGCTCTCAAAATCTGTATTATCAGGTTTAACTCATATCTTTGAACCATGGGATGCATAGTAGCAAGTAGATACTTTGTTGTTCGTATTTAGATACTAATTATTGTCATTGTTTATTTACTTATTTTTACACGGAGATCTAAAAAAAAGGGGATATAAGCGTTTTATTACATAGTGTGAAGCCGTCTTATTTGATATTCTGTTTAGAAACCTTTGGATTTCCCATCACATAAGTTAATAGCTGCTAAATCCCTAATTGTGCCACATACCTCCAACCTTTTTTTTCTTTTATCTTAAATTTCCAAACATGTCTGATAAGGAACAATGCAACAATTCAAATTTTATCAGCCATTATTGTTGTTTTCAACATGTAGCATATATCACCAACATAGATGTTCTCCAAGAATATCTGTATTTAATGAAAAATGTTTTTCATGATTAAAGTAAAATGAATAAAAGGACAAATATCATCAACGATTTTAAACTTTAAACTAATGCTGAAATTCCTTATGCATTTATTAGGCAACTCTACAACACATAGTTAATTTATGAACTGTTCTGTTAAGAGGATTCAATGTTTGGAAATGACCATATAACACCTGGTGCTATTCTGTTGCCTGTTGTCCTGACATAGACAGGGGCATTGTAAGAGTTAGTGGTAGTGATATTATATGACAGCCATTAGGCATTATAAGGAACAAGGGTACCTACAAGTAGCAGCAACACCTTCATGATTACTCCAAGGAACACACAAGTGGTAAGTTTGTGGCAGCTCACATATGCACAACTGTCCATTCCAGAGAAAGATAGACACCCCTAAGAGGGAGTATGGACCACATTGTCACAGAGCTGCAGGACATAAGCCACACAGTACAGGAAATAAAGAACTTGCTAGGAGTTACCTTGTAAAGAACTATGTACCGTGAGTCTGCAACATGGCTTCCTAATTGGAAAGAGTCCAGAGTTATCATATTTATGATATTTTTTCCTTGTGTCATAAATTTGGTCTTTATTATATAATGGATGTTAAATGTAGACAGATGTGGAATCATCAATCTCTATAAAATATTGTGAAGGATTGTTAAAAAAATAAACCACATAGTGTTTTCATATCAGTCAAAAAGGAAAACTTTAAAATGGTAAAAAGATTATCCTGTTATTCACGTCCATCAGGTTCAATATTTTAAGAGTGTGTACTTATTTTTTGTGATAAAACAAGCAACATCTGTTTAATTGTTTTTATGACCTTCACAATCACAATCAACAAAAGTAATAAATCCACTTTTATACTTCGAAACATAGAAAGTAACGGCAGATAAAAGACACATGGCCCATCCAGTGTTCCCAGTTGTTTATTTAAAACTATACCGACCCTAGACCCTATTTACCACCCTAAATTTAGTTTGAGATTTAGGATATCCTTATATTTATTCCAAGCAAGTTTAAACTGTTCTACTGTGTTAGCCTCAACCACCTCAGATGGGAGGCTATTCCACTTATCTATCACCCTTTCAGTGAAGTCATTTTTCTGCACATTTCCTCTGAATCTACCACCCTCCAGCTTATATTTATGCCCTCGTGTTTTATTACACCTCTTCCTCTAAAAGATGCTTCCCTCCTCTAGCTGCTCACAACCCTTGATATATTTGAAAGCTGCTATCATATCCCCCCTCTCCCTTCTCTGCTGCAAGCTATACATGTTTAGTTCCTCTAGCCTTTCTTGGTAAGTTTTGTGACACAGGCCATGGACCATTTTAGTTGATCTTCTTTGCACAGTCTCTATTTATGTCTTTCTGGAATTATGGCCTCCAGAACTGAACACAGTTTTCTAGGTGAGGTCGTACCAACGATCTATAAAGGGGCATCACTACTTCCCTCTTTCTGCTACTAATTCCTCTCCCTATGCAACCAAGAATCTGACTTGCCTTTCTCATTGCTTTGTTACATTGCTTGGCTACCTTTAATTCACATGAAATAATGACTCCTAGATCCCTTTTCGCCTCAGTAGTTTCTAATGTAGTGCAATTAATGATATATTCAGCTTTTGGGGTTTTGTGCCCCAAGTGCATGATTTTGCATTTTTTGGCATTAAACTGCAGTTGCCACACTCTTGACCATTCCTCCAGTCTACCTAGATCATCCCTTATTTTCTGTACCCCACCTTGCATGTCTACCCTGTTACATATCTTTGTGACATCTGCAAAAATGCATATTTTTCCCTCGATACCACAGGCAATATCACCTATAAAGATATTAAATAGCACTGGTCCAAGTACAGAACCCTGGGGTACTCCACTGGTTACCTTACCCTTTGTTGTCTATCCTATAACCAAGACCGTATCCATGCAACTATCTTTAAGTCCACTTTCAAAGTTTCCAGCTTGTTTAACGGTCTGCGATGTGGCACAGTGTCATAAACCTTATATAAGCTATGACTACAGCTCCCCCTTTATCTAATACTTTACTGACCCAGTATTGTTTGAAATGATTTTCCCCCAGTGAATCCATGCTGCTTGGGATCCTATAAGTTACTGGATTTAAGATACTGTACAATTTGTTACTTTAACAGTGTTTCCATTAATTTCTCTAATACTGATGTTAGACTCACTGGTCGGTAGTTTGGTGCTTCTTCCCTACTTCCACTATTTTGCAGAGGGACGACATTTGCTATTTTCCAGTCCTCTGGAATCACCCTATACTTGCAATATATCAGTAGGTGAGTATCCAAAGAGTGGCGCACCCAGGAGGGGTTCTGGTTGCCCAGAAACCCCCCAGATTGAAAATGGAAAAAAAAAAAATTACAAAATGTGCAAAAATAGGAAAATTTCGCCTAGCGGCTGTGTGGGGCAGACTGTCATGGAGGAAGAAAATCCTGGCCTGTGCTGCAATAGGAAAGCAGGTGAGGATGGTAAATGTGTCACAACATGCTTAGACACTGACACAAGCTCTGGTACATTTTGTAATGTGCTCTACTAATGCATTGTATACTTGCTATTAGATCTGATTCTGCAATATAAAACTACTATTTTAATGTGTAAAAGAAGTAAATTATAAATTAATTAAAAATATCAAAAACATTACTATTTACAGACATTTTTATTATTTTTAAATCAACATTATAAACTTCCTGCTTTCACAAAGAACGTTAATGGACGTCTTAGATATTTTGGCAGTTAGATAGTATGACCATATTAATTAGCACTTTACAATTCCCTAACAAACACACGCTCACAGGCTAGTGATAATTTTTGCACCATGCGGTATGACAGTGGGAGCGGGGTGGAGGCAGAGCTTGAACGGGGCAGAGCTTATTTGTCCTGTTTTCGGGCTCCAAAATGTTGGGAGATATGCTAATATATCCCACATGTATTACACATATTGGAAACCCCCCTTTCAAAATCCTGCATTTGCAACTGCCAAAAACACAACACTGTAAATAATATCTATGAAGAAAGCTTAATGCCAGTTATTAATCACATCTGAATACAAGAATACAGCAGATAAAACAGAACCATTATAAAGGTTTTAGGTGTTTATAATACTTACTACTGTATATATGCATACATTTTTTTTAAATGGTGAAATCTCCTAATATTGTTGTAATGGTGTTCTGTTTTATTTGCTGTATTCTTGGTTTCAGACAACTGACATTGTATAAGCTTTCTTCATAGATACATAGAACAATTGTGTAATGTTGGACAAATGTTCTGGCAGTGCCATAGGCAGATATCCATGCAGTGTGTGGTCTGTCCTTCACTGGCAAGTTCCTCTCATCATTCTCGTAGGTGATGCAAATGTTATTTTTGTTTCACAGTCAATGCTTACTTTTCACACTTGCCCTAATTCCACATCCATGGAGGTCTTACACTCATAGTTTTCTGCAAGGAAGAGGTTGGTGACATTAGTTGCTCATTAATTATCCTTTCCATTCTTTGAGCTATGACTGTCACAATCCCATACACCACTTGCTCTTCAAAAGGGAAGAAGTAGAAGCATTGTAAAGGAGAACAAGTGATTGGGTAGGCTTTCATGCCACACAAGAGCAAGAATCATTACTAATATTACCTTGATGTTCCTCTGGAAATCTTTATCGGTATGCAGTTCGTTAGAACATCTCTTTATTACACATTGTCCCGCCTCCTTGATGGAAGATCAATATTGTAGTTTGTGTACCGTTTAGACGGCAAAACACGAAAAAAAAAGAGAATGTTGGAGGTCAAACACCAGACCCAGATCCTTAATCAAATCAAACACATTTTTAGGAACTAGCATAACACAATTGTATTATAATGTATTGTGTTATATTGTATTGTATTGGAATTGTAAAATTCTTGAAAAATGAGAGCTTAAAGCTGCATCCCAAATGACTTGCACCATAATATTGTGGGCATTGTTTCCAGGCACTGTGTGGCCCTATAGTGTAGTAATAGTTACAGTGTAGTATAGTGTAGTAATAGTTACACTGCTATATAATAAATGCAGTGTGCACATAGTTTTACAGCTATAAGGAAGAATCAGTCTAAGGGGTAATAAGCTCACTCTATAAGGTTATAGACATGCCATTTGTTGACGCTTTCTTACTGACATTTTTACATTCCATGCAATGGTATTGTTTGCATTCAGTGGATAAATCAGCCCTATTGCCACATTGATTGGGGGATTCTGATAATAAAAAAATGACAAAATATTTCTGTTAAGTGCAAAGGTGCCACTGTGTCAACCAAAAATATATCATGATATGTTATTGCTAACTGTTAAACCTATATTATGGGGGAGAGATGAGTATAAAGATTGGACATACAAATTAATGTCCTTATTTTACCATGTGAACTGTCATGTTAATTTGTTAAATTGCAACAGTCATGTCCCATGTGTCCTACTTGCAAATTTTGGAGCACAAAGGATAAGGAATACATCCATGTATACAGCCAATGATGAAAGCCAAAACTAGCAATGATTGGCTGACCTGGCTGAGAAAACTCAATTCTCTGCTTGATTAAATCCATGACAAATGTTTACTGTCATGCTTTGTTGATGATGTCTAAATACATATTAAACTTCTTATCAACAAACATAAATATGTTTTCTTTAACTCTATAACCCATCCTAAGAAATACAGTATATTTGAACTTGCTTTTTGTTAAACTATCTTTCCTGCATATCTTAAGTAATTATTATGGGGTGTTTAGTGTCAGACCATCTTGCAGCTGAGTAAGGAAGACTGACAACAATTGCAGTCAGTTTACTGCTCGACAGTGATTGTCCTGCAATTCCAACGCCAACAGGTAAGTTTTCTTTCTAATTCTAACTATCCTCTTTCTGCATCCTAACCTTAACCCTCCCATAACACTCAGTTTCCCACAGCTTAACCCTAACCTTATCCTATCCTTCCCACAACTAAAAAATCCCCTTTTAGCAGACTAACATTAACCTTTCAATCCTCACAGTCTAACCCTAACCTTCCCCTTCTGGCAGCCTATCCCTAACCCTAACCGCATGTGGAACAGGTACCTTGTCAAAATAGGAAAAGTCTTTATAAAACAACTGTCAGTACTGATACAGCAGCGCCTTGATGTCGGCTGTATCATTGTCGAAATAGCGATTGCCATAGAAGCAACCGCAAGCATTATTATGTTACCAATTACAAAGTTAATATAATATAATAAATAGGCACCAATATTTTAATAGACTATTACAATATTGTTGACTAAAGGTTATAATTAGGGGACCAAATGTGACGGAGTCATTTGATGAGGGACCGGGAACAGAAAGGACCATCTTGCGGGATCAAGAAAGAAGACGATGAGTCCAGTATGAAGACGATGGTAAGGAGCATTCCAGACATCTGAGAGACGTCCAATGAAGAGAGAAGCCAGCAAAATTGTAAGTAAATGTTTATTTTAACATTTTTATAAATGTTAATGACTTCGGGCCAGATCCTGCCCCCCACACCCACGTAATTACTCACCCGTAGCAGGGAATGCACGCCCCCTGCACTCTCCGCTGTCGTTAATAAATCTGGACGCTTATGTGGCCAGATAGCTACCTTAACTTTTATGACTAGCGTGAAAAGTTAGAAGGAAACTACGCACGGACCTTGCCTCTTCCCCCCATCCCCGGCTGATCTAAATCTTTCCCCTTCTCCCACTTTAAAGACTGCATGGAGGTAATCTATGTATTTAAATGGTACATAGATTGCGTAAATGACCTATTATGCATGCATAGTAGGTCATTTCATAAATATACGCACCTAAGAAGCCGAAGCTTTTTTTTTTTTATATAAATCTGTTTATTGAGGTTTTTACAGAATTTTCAAAAATAAGAATACAATTAAGGGGAGGTGGAAGAAGCAGAATTTTCTTAGGTGTGAATATGGCTCATTCTTGCTATTTTGGTATGGCCATTTGGTTTACAGGCAGTTACAGTCACCATCTTCATATCAAAACATAAGTTACCTAGTAAATGCTCTCTCTCTCTCTGTCTCTCTCTCTCTCTCTCTCTCTCTCTCTCTCTCTCTCTCACCTTTTCCTAACTACATTGCTTTATCTTTCTGCAAATACATATAAAGCAGTCTTTCTATTAATTGAAACATATGGTTGAGAAGGAGGCTACAAATAGTACAAGTATAGTTATATATAATATAATATAATATAATAGTATGGTTTAGTATTAATTTAGTATTCAGTATAATCAGAAAGCAGTAAACTTTTAAGCACCATTAATTCTTACTTAATATTTTCCTAGGTTACCGTGTATTAGCATGGTTTTTTCTCCATGTCTTACTCTATAGCGATCAAATAAAATCTAGATCAAAACTTTAAATTAATTACTGACAGGGTATTTCTTGGGGGGACCTATCACAAGCCTAAAGGCAGCCTGTGATTGGTCCAAGTAACTATAAATAAATTCCCATCCAAAGTACCTAAGTACCAACATTTGTTTAACTCATCTAAAAAAAAAATGGAGAATACAATTGTTAATGTATATACACTTGCTGCCTTTGTCTTATCTGAGTTTTTTTTTTTATCATTAATATTAGCATTTTTGCTTTTTATTAACTGATGGAAAATACACAATGCCAAATTCAAGTTTCAGCAGTGGAGCCAAACAACCAATGAACCAATGATAAGTCGACCACTTGGAAGGTATTATTCTGCAATTAAAAATATTTACTCTACTTACAATAGCTCACCCCTATTGAAGTGGAAAAAACAGCTGCTCCACTGCATAAAGATATTCCAGCACATGGGAATGTATAGATGTGTTGAACAGTACACATTGTACTGTGAACATAAGTGCATGGGATGTTCAGCCAATCTAGTAATCTGATTGGCTGTACACCTTCTGGCTTTTTACCCTCTCCCATCTGAGTCTTGAAATACACAAGTATGCCATTGTGTTTTCATTTATTGCAATGAGTTTGAAGTGTATAGCATGCCTTTAGGCATGACAGCACAGGAGAGAGTCTAAAAATCATATACATGCAGAAGATTTGGAACACAGTCTTTCACCTCTAATTTGAATAGATGGCTTTAAGAAGAATGTGGGCTGTAAGCCAATAGAGTCTAATGTTTTACAAACAGTAATACAAGTATGAAGTCATTTTAATGAATTATTGGCAGCAAGGATTTAAGAAAATAAAAAGTGTTTGAATAGTGTTGCCTGTGACACAGTTGTATTCAAACGAAAAAGGAATTATTTTTATAGCACATTTAAAATC
This sequence comes from Limnodynastes dumerilii, assembly GCA_011038615.1. NCBI lineage: Eukaryota > Metazoa > Chordata > Amphibia > Anura > Limnodynastidae > Limnodynastes > Limnodynastes dumerilii. Next base: position 87,260 of record WWET01002363.1, read on the forward strand.
ATTTGTACTGTGGTTTAAGGGAAAAAAGTGCATAGGCAGGAATTCTGTCTTGTGAAGCTTAGGTTTATTGTGGTATGTGAACAAGAAAGGAAACATTGAAATGCTGTAATTAAAATGGATCCATTATGAGCATCTAAACACATCAAAGTTGTTTATGATCAATTTTTACTTGTATTTTCCATGAAATTGTTTCAAGATAATTAAATCCAAATGCTAATGACAAATTAAATATGTATAAATCTTCACAAACTAAAGTTTTTACATGTGAATAGTACTGCATTAGATTTCTTCAATGTCATCTGTTTGTAAGAGGCTGTTTAATAAAAGTCCTAACTGAAGTAAACTTGTGGTGAAAATCTAATAAGATTAATTTACTCTCTATCATAATAAACCTGATGAGCACACTTTGTTTTTGTCTTTTTCAAAATAACCAAGGGCATTGGAACAAGGAAAGGGGAGGGACAAGGGGCAATTCATCCCCTTTTCAAATGTGAAGGGGACACTGTTCAGGGGAAGGAGCAGGCAGAGCCCTTTAAGTCTATTTGAATGAATTACCAGCAGTTCAGTCATACAGACTCATCAGTGATCTGCCATCCAGTGATACTTAAAGTATGCAGCAAGTATTGTTGGCCTTCAGATAACTGATAAGTCTATACAACTGAGTACATATGATGAGTCCAAAGATATATCTTGCAAATAGCCACTGAAATGGCGAGGGGGGGGCGCTGAAACAAAGGGAAACATAGAAAGTGACGGCAGATAAGAGTCGCATGGCCCATCCAGTCTGCCCATTTGTTTATTTAAAACTATACTGACCCAAGATTATATTTATTCTCAATTTATATTACGATTTAGGATATCCTTATATATATTCCAAGCATGTTTAATCTGTTCTACTGTGTTAGCCTCAACCACCTCACATGGGAGCTATTCCACTTATCTATCACCCTTTCAGTGATTTTTCCGCTCATTTCCTCTGAATCTACCATCTTCCAGTTTATATTCATGTTGTCGTGTTCTATTACACATCTTCCTTTGTATAATGCCCCCTCCTCTACCCGGTCGCAACCCTTGATATATTTGAAAGCATATCCCCCTCTCCCTTCTCTGTTCCAAGCTATACATGTTTAGTTCCTTTAACCTTTCTTGGTATGATCTGTGACACATGCCATGGATCATTTTAGTTGCTCTTCTTTGCACAGTCTCTAATGTATTTATGTCTTTCTGGAGATATGACCTCCAGAACGGAACACAGTATTAATATTTTACTAACTAACTGTATCAACTATATATATTTGCTGAAAACATACTGTGGTATACTAATGAAAAAAATACTAATAACAGTAATGGAAAAATGTTTACACTTATGCCATGGTTTGCTCATTTAGTAAATGAAAGTACAGTAGCATAAAAGTGTGCCTATACGTATAAACAGGACATGCTAGACCGGGTGATTTTGGTTTGAAGATGTGACCATTATAGACACAGAAAAGTAGTATGACATATTATTAATAATGTATATAACAAAATAGGCACAAGAGTCAATCTGAGACTGGGAAGTTGAATGAAATAATGGTCCAAAAGTTATCCAGGAATGAAGAGCCAGAGTGCCAGTTATCCATAAGAAAGAGGTCATATATAAGTAATCAATCAGATGGGAGAAAAGTGCTGACCAAAATTAACTGATTCAATACGTTTCTGATAACTTTATATGCTTTATTGCTAATTTATGATAAGTGCAGAGAAAACATGTAAAACATGTAACAAAGCAGACTTAAACATGGAAACAGGTTTTTATATAGTTTGCATAGCGCTTTACAGAGAATATTTCACATCAGTCCCTGCCCTATTGGAGCTACATACTAACACAGACACACAAACATTAGGGTTCATTTATTGCAGCCAATTAACCAGCATGTTTTTGGAGTGTGGGAGGAAACTGGAGAACCCGGAGGAAACCCACGCAGACACAGAAAGAACATACAAACTCCACACAGATAAGGTCTAGTTCAGGAATAAAAATCATGACCTCAGCACTTTAAGACACAAGTGCTACTCACTGAGCCACTGTGTATACCTCAGAAGATAAGTATGAGAGAGGGCTGCCTAGACCCAAATTAACTTAAACTTCCTGATTGGATACAAGCAGGGGGCAACCTTATTGGCTTAGGGGTTGTGAAAATTAGGGGATGTCCTGTGATCTCCACATACATGTTATAAAAAAAGGACCACTGTCTCCATTTCCGAATTGCAAAGCATCAACTGTGCCTTGCATTTACATACCTGTATTGTACTGTATTGTTTTACATTTTACGCTTTCCTTCTTGTCACTGTCTTTGCGTTATATTTCTCCCTCTATTCTCATTGTTACCTCTCTCTATCTTCTCTTTCTGTCTCACTCCCTTTTTTGACCTTTACCTCTGCTGTACCTTCCCCCCTTACTAAATCACAATTGGTCAAGATTCATGCTTCTACCTTCCCTGAGGCTGTGTCCAACACCCTGCCTTAGGCCTTTAGGGGAGAGGGCGGCCTAGGAAGGCTGCATGGTCAATGGAGGCTCCCAGCCCCTTGCCCAGACATCTCTTACCTGACACCCACGTGTCCGATGTAAGCTCTGGCATCGGGGCTGCATCGTCACGTGGCTCCAGTTCCTGGGTGCAATTAGCAAGGAAAAGCCTGAGCACCTGGCAAACATCTCCACTTTTCCTTTCCCGCAGCTTAGTAAATCTGGCCCCAAGTATTCTTTAGTAGTTGTATGCATTTATTTCTAGTTTATGTTAAGAAAGGCCAATCATTGTATTTTATTGTGATTTGCAACCACAGTTTACAGTGGCAGTGTGACACGTGTATTGTTCACATGGAAATATTCATTTTATGGCTCCTAGAAATGGGCACAGTATTTTAGGTGAGCTCATTCCAATGATCTAAAAATGGAATTACTACCTCTCTTTTCTGCTACTAATTCCTCTTTTAGCAACCAAGCATCCGATTGGTCTTTCTCTTTGCTTTGGTACATTGCTTACTACCTACCTTCAAGTCTCACAACACATGCTCTCCTTTACAGTAATAAATCCAGTGCCATATTAACAGTACTTCAATACCAAGTACATTACCTGTTAATTAACCCTTGTGTAGAATGTCTTTATTTCCTCAAGGACTTCAAAGCTATAAATGTATCATCTACTCATAGCTTACTTGTACACAGAAGGTGGTGTTAATGTTTAACGCTGTCTGCCTCTAGGGACAGCTGATGTTAAACAGCTGTAAGTCATCTGTTCTCAGCAAACATTGAGGTTTTTGTGGCAGGTAAACTGCACACCACATTAAACAATCCCTTTCCACAGCTGGGTCATGTCATCTTGTATAAGGAACCCCCTTCCAACACTCACATTATACACATTCATCTGCCTCTATTTACACAACAACTCTGACTGAGGTGTGATTCTCTTTATTAGCTAATTCCAAATTCTTTCAGCTAAGTGTGAACTAACCAATGTAATGTCCATTTTCATGACATGGTACTGAACTGCATTCTTTTAAAAAGTAGAACTCCTCCCCTGATCTTAATTGTGCGATGCTATTTAATTCAATGTACTGTAGCAAATCCTAGTACAAATTCCACAGCTGAGTCAAGATCCCAGACACACACAGAAAAACAAGGTAGTATTATTTTACTGCACCCACCAGCCTTGTCATTTTACTTGGTGACTAAAAATAAAACAAAAATGTGGAGACAAGTCCATGTTCACTGTATATTTGTCTAGGAAAATGTTTACAAAAATGAAAATCTGCTAAATTGAGAATATGAGAAGCGTGAGAGCATGACTAGAATCATTTCTTTGAATTCAAATTTTGTTTTGTTTTCCTTTTTATAAGAGCATAGATTTAGTACAGTTATTTAATATTTGTCAGCTCAGTGTGTCCTGGAATATGATTGGACAAAATAGATATGATCCATGTTTTTCCACTGTAACAAAAGTCACTGTTATAGTGCTATATTAACAATTAAAACCATGATACTAGTATAAAGTTAGGCTGCTTCCTCATTTACACAGTCACACTTACTAATGAATAATTTATAATACATACATCTATATATACTATTGACAATCTATCTTTTGTGTACTTCTTGTTATATAACTGAAACTGAAACCGCCAGACCACTGGAAAGGTGAGTAACCCTCTCCGGGGACTTAGGCTGGGGGGATGATTTAGGGTCAAGCTGGGGGG
>WWET01002363.1:91536-141180 GCA_011038615.1 Limnodynastes dumerilii
GGGATGGGCTGCAGGGGGGGAGGGCCGTAGGGTAAGGGGGGAGACTTAGGGTTAGGATGTGGGGGAGGGGGGTTGACTTAGGGTTAGGCTGCGGGGTGGGTGACTTAGGGTTAGGGTTAGGGAGTGGGATTGCTTCCCATTCGGAGCACCATGTTCAGTGCTCCAGGGATCAATTGCTATGCCTCATCAAAGCATAAGCAATCAATATCGCAGCCAGTTCGGAACTGGCTGGGAGCAAACTCCCTTATCGAAATAGGGCCGTTCTCTACAGGAACTCACACTCCTTAAGACAAAGGTGTTTTAGTAAAATGCTACACTAACCACTGAGGACCGTATTCACATTTAAGAAGCACCTGCTTCTTAAGTACGGTTTTTTAAGAAATGACCTACTATGCATGGTAATTTATGCAATCTATGTACCATTTAGAAGAAAGTCTCTAGGGGACTCATTTACTAAGGTCGATTTTTGACAGCGATTCTACATCGATCATCATCGCTTTTACCAAAAATTGCCGCATTTAATATGCCCGAACTTTTGGCATCGATGTAGAATCGCCGTCGAAGTTAATCGATTTTAAAATGATAAAATCACTATGCTTTTCTATTGAAAAGCACGCCGATTGTCCATTTCCAAATCAACATGCATTTTTCAATCACTTATCTTACCGACGCATATACTAGTATAAGGAAAAGCATGGCCATGTGTTTGTGGCCATGCTAATCCTTATAGTAGTGTAAGCAGCAGCCTGATAAGTGATAGAAGTCTCTAAGCAAATGTGTTATGTGTCCATAAAAAATGTAAAAATGTTCCCAAATAAACATAGCAATATTACCTGACCTAACAGTACATGTAAACCCCTGAATAAAATGTGTAAAAAATGCCCCTTAATGTGTATAGCGATTATAATGGTGTCCATCGTGAAAAAGTACGTGTATTTTAGTGTATAATTGTGTAATAAAATAATAAATAAATGTCACGACTCACCGTTTAGCAGTCACCTGTCTTGGGATGACTTACTTGGATTTTCTGCTTCTTCTGAACATCTTCTTTCAATGTTGCTTGCAGATGCTTGTCACCTTGCTAGAAGAGGTTCTTCCGGTGCTGGCAGCTGGTCTTCGGCCTCTTCTGGCCCTTTCCATAATCTACCCCTTCTTCTTCCTCGGTGTCCCCGCTACTAATGACCTCTCTGTAACTAGAGAAGAAATGACATCATCTGGCGACAGAGCGGTCATTAGTAGCAGGGACACCGAGGAGGAAGAAGGGGTGCATCGTGGAAAGGGCCAGAAGATGCCGAAGACCAGCTGCCAGCATCTTCCAGCAAGTTGACAAGCATCTACCAGCAATACTGAAAGAAGATGTTCATAAGAAGCAGAAAGGTAAAATGCAGCTACAGTAGTGTTTTTTACTTTATGAAATACACGTCAACTATGTTGATATGTGTTTTTCTATTAAAGTGTGAGTCGCTTTCTAGGAAAGCGCCTCACACAGGAGGCAATCTTTTTTTAAGCCCTCACGGATGGCACTAGAGGCGATTTAGTCAAATTGCCTTTAGTGAATGAACTGTGTTGTATAGGTTGCATTAGAAAAGTCGGGACTGGGAGGGTAGAGCGATGTTGGTCGATTCAGTGGTGAAAAAGCCCAAAGTTCCGGGACTTTGGCTTTAGTAAACACGACGATGGTGAAAACACAGCTAAAGTCCCGGGACTTTGAGCTATTTTGCCAAAATCCTTAGTAAATGAGGCCCCAGGTGGGGGGAGATTTATTTTTTATATATGCAATATATTTAACAATTTCACTAATTACCATCAGCATGCCAATTCATGCATATCCACTACATATGATTGATTTAGCTAGGGCCGTCATCAGGGGGGGACAACTGGGCCTAATGTCCCTGACCCAGACAGAGAGGGGGCCCAGGATAGCCTCTGGCCTCCTCTCTGTCCTGTCCAGGACACTAGTCCTCGCCGAATTTTCATACTTTCCGCGGCTCCCACAACCTCTCCGTGGGCTGGAGAATTGCTGGAAGGTGTCAACTGTCAAGGGAAAAGCAGAGCCCAACCTCTCCATGTGCTGTTGAGTTTAGTTGCTGGGCCGGCAGTCAGCGCTCTTCCCCCTCTGTCCCATCTATGAGTAGAAGCCGGCAATACCAATGCCTGCATGTGTGTGAGCACTGATTGTACACATATGCAGGATACATGTATCATCTGCCGTTTCTCCTTCATCTCCTGCATAAAAACGGCTGATGATACATGTATCCTGCATATGTGTACAATCAGTGCTCATTCACATGCAGGCAGTGGTATTGGTAGCTTCTACTCATAGATGGGACAGAGGGGGAGGAGCGCTGACTGCTGGCCCAGCAACTAAACTCAACAGCACACGGAGAGGTTGGGCTCTGCTTTTCCCTTGACAGTTGATACCCTCCTTCAGTTGTCCGGTGAGTCAAGAGACAGGGGGGAGGGAAGACAGTAGGAAGTAAATAAATGAGAGAAGGCATTAAGGAACGATGGGGGGTGGGTCAAAAGAACAGGTGGGCTAAACAGTACAGGAGAAGAGATGTATAAAGAGAATATTGGGGAAAGAGGGGTATAGAGGGAGCAGTATAATGGGAGGGGTATAGAGAGAGCAGTGTAATGAGAGGGGTATAGAGAGAGCAGTGTAGTGAGAGGGGTATAGAGAGAGCAGTGTAGTGAGAGGGAAGGAGGGAGGGGGCCCTGCATATTTTGTCAGTCCCGGGCCCCACAATTTTTGATGGCGGCCCTGGATTTAGTAGCAGCTCTGTCGTTTTTTTTTTCTTTACCACCTTGGCTTTTGACACTGTTCCATTGCTGATTGGTTAAATAAGCTGGAAACTTTAGGGTTGGACTTAAAGCTAGTTGCATGGATGCAATCTTGGTTACAGGATAGACAACAAAGGGTTGTAGTAAATGGAATCTCTTCTGGGGATGGTAAGGTAACCAGTGGAGTACCCCAGGGTTCTGTACTTGGACCAGTGCTATTTAATATCTTTATAGGTGATATTGCCTGTGGTATTGAGGGAAAAATATGCCTTTTTGCAGATGACACAAAGATATGTAACCGGGTAGACACGCCAGGTGGGTTCTTGGTTACAGACAACAAAGGGTTGTAGTAAATGGAATCTCTTCTGGGGATGGTAAGGTAACCAGTGGAGTACCCCAGGGATCTGTACTTGGACCAGTGCTATTTAATATCTTTATAGGATAGGTTGCCTGTGGTATTGAGGGAAAAATATGCCTTTTTGCAGATGACACAAAGATATGTAACCGGGTAGACACGCCAGGTGGGTTACAGAAAATGAGGGATGATCCAGTAACACACTATACCATTCTATCTGTAACACACACACAGGATAGAGAATATCCAGCAACACTGCCATTACCCAGTAACACACTATACCATTCTATCTGTAACACACACACAGGATAGAGAATATCCAGCAACACTGCCATTACCCAGTAACACACTATACCATTCTATCTGTAACACACACACAGGATAGAGAATATCCAGCAACACTGCCATTACCCAGTAACACACTATACCATTCTATCTGTAACACACACACAGGATAGAGAATATCCAGCAACACTGCCATTACCCAGTAACACACTATACCATTCTATCTGTAACACACACACAGGATAGAGAATATCCAGCAACACTGCCATTACCCAGTAACACACTATACCATTCTATCTGTAACACACACACAGGATAGAGAATATCCAGCAACACTGCCATTACCCAGTAACACACTATACCATTCTATCTGTAACACACACACAGGATAGAGAATATCCAGCAACACTGCCATTACCCAGTAACACACTATACCATTCTATCTGTAACACACACACAGGATAGAGAATATCCAGCAACACTGCCATTACCCAGTAACACACTATACCATTCTATCTGTAACACACACACAGGATAGAGAATATCCAGCAACACTGCCATTACCCAGTAACACACTATACCATTCTATCTGTAACACACACACAGGATAGAGAATATCCAGCAACACTGCCATTACCCAGTAACACACTATACCATTCTATCTGTAACACACACACAGGATAGAGAATATCCAGCAACACTGCCATTACCCAGTAACACACTATACCATTCTATCTGTAACACACACACAGGATAGAGAATATCCAGCAACACTGCCATTACCCAGTAACACACTATACCATTCTATCTGTAACACACACACAGGATAGAGAATATCCAGCAACACTGCCATTACCCAGTAACACACTATACCATTCTATCTGTAACACACACACAGGATAGAGAATATCCAGCAACACTGCCATTACCCAGTAACACACTATACCATTCTATCTGTAACACACACACAGGATAGAGAATATCCAGCAACACTGCCATTACCCAGTAACACACTATACCATTCTATCTGTAACACACACACAGGATAGAGAATATCCAGCAACACTGCCATTACCCAGTAACACACTATACCATTCTATCTGTAACACACACACAGGATAGAGAATGCCCAGCTACACTGCTATTACCAGTAACACACTATACCATTCTATATGTAACACACACACAGGATAGAGAATGTCCAGCAACACTGCCATTACCAGTAACACAATATACTATTATATCTGTAACACACACACAGGATAGAGAATGTCCAGCAACACTGCCATTACCAGTAACACACTATACCATTCTATCTGTAACACACACACAGGATAAGAATGCCCAGCAACACTGCCATTACCAGTAACACAATATACTATTATATCTGTAACACACACACACAATTGGCTCAATATTTCCTTAATGGCATTACATTAGAATCTACCGTGGAGGAAAGGGATCTAGGAGTCATTATTTCCAGTAACTTGAAGGTAGCCAATCAATGTAACAAAGCAATGAGAAAGGCAAGTCAGATGCTTGGTTGCATAGGGAGAGGAATTAGTAGCAGAAAGAGAGAAGTAGTGATGCCCCTTTATAAATCATTGGTACGCCCTCACCTAGAATACTGTGTTCAGTTCTGGAGGCCATATCTCCAGAAAGACATAAATACATCAGAGACTGTGCAAAGAAGAGTAACTAAAATGGTCCATGGCCTTTGTAACAATTCATACCAAGAAAGGCTAGAGGAACTAAACATGTATAGCTTGGAGCAGAGAAGGGAGAGGGGGGACATGATTGCAGCTTTCAAATACATCAAGGGTTGTGACCAGCTAGAGGAGGGGGCATTTTTCAAAAGAAAAGGTGTAATAGAACACGAGGGCATGGATATAAACTGGAGGGCGGTAGATTCAAAGGAAATGTGCGGAAAAATTACTTCACTGAAAGGGTGATAGATAAATGGAATATTCTCCCGTCTGAGGTGGTTGAGGCCAATACAGTAGAGCAATTTAAACATGCTTGGGATAAATATAAGGGTATCCTAAATTGTAACCCAAATTGAGGGTAAATAGGGTCTAGGGTCAGTATAGTTTTCAATAAACAAATGGGCAGACTAGATGGGCCATGTGGCTCTTATCTGCCGTCACTTTCTATGTTTCTATGTTTCTATGTAAAATTAGACAGTTTAAAAGATCAGATCAAATAATCTATTGTCCTTTGTAATAATATAACGTGATTGTTTGAGGGTACACACTAATAAAATTTAGTTTCAAACAATTGTTAGTGTTAGTTTATTCATTATTTATCTTAAATGCTTTGCAATAAATGAAATACCATTTGAGGTCCATGGATCGGATGCAGAATTAATAACGACAGCCGCAAGCTGCGACTATAAGTCGGCCTTTGCGAGTGCACTGTACATGTGTGTCCCAAATGTTAGGCATCGGAGATCTGAACATACTGAACTGGTTTCAGTACGTTCAGAGGTCCGTACGTCAGGGCGTGACAGCCCTTTGTATATTAAATTATATGCAGTGTGGGTGGAGGAAGGCATTTAAATTGGACAGTGTAGGCTGGAATAAAAACTTCTGTGCTACTTAGCTTTCCGCACGCATTGCTTAGGCTTATGTACACGTAAGTCAGGTAAAATCCACACGCAAGAGGGGAGTGGCATGGGAGTGCATTAGCCTCTTGCAGAAAGAAGTGTTATATATCCATAAATGACCCTCCCTGTCTATGGAATTCTCCAGCTGTTGGCAAAATGGTAACAGTAACAAGCATTTGCAGGACTGAAACAAGTAAAGAACGTACCGATCTCGACAAACAATTATTCTCTTAATTGTCCCATTTGATACCCTGCAGCAGTCTTTTCTTCTCCAATGGCAGAACTGACTGGGTGGCTATTCTGCTCAAGTGTGGAACTGCACTCTGTCCATGCATGCTCCAAGCAGTTAACATTCTATGCATGATTTAGATGGAAGGGACGTCAGCACTCTGCACCCAGAAAACCAGAGTGATAAGTGCTGTATATAAACACCGTGCCAGCAGCTGACAGCTTGAAAACCACCCCTGAGTCTATGGTCGGACACATTTTTCTCCCAATTTCAATGCTTTATTGTGCTGCTTATCAGTGCAGATCCATGCTACTCAATTGGAAGACATTCCAACTCATCCAAACAAAAGGGGAATGACACTTCCAACAGAGGGGCTGGGTTACAATTACAAGTAGACATTCTCTCTTACTCAATTCACATTATAGGGATTTTACTTTGTACCCATCTGGAAATGAAATGGAAAATGTAAGGTCAATCTTAGTGTCCATATTCTGTTTGTGTGTGTGGGGGTGTTGCTGTGGTTACAAAGCGTACACATGGATGGCTGTGTTATTCCGTCTAGCGCTTGAAAATATAACCAAATCTTTTGCTCAGGGATCACATCAAAGTCATAAGTTACTGTCCCACACATGCTGGTTATTAAAGAAAGTTGTGGACTTTCTATTGTTTTTGTTTTCAGACACAACTTTCTCACTTGTTCATTCATTTCATTCAGACTCTTGATGGGAAGAATAAGCATGTGCACACACTTCCAGTACAGAGCCGGATCCTCTAAATTCACACCTTTATTCTGATTGTTTATTCATATGGTTTCCAATGACAGGACAGGGACGTTGCAAGCACAAGTGTGAGAAGGAATGGATTTAACTGTTACAGTACAAGCGTGTTAAGTATCCTGTGCCCTATCCAAACTTCCAAGTTGTCCACATTTCAAGTTACAATGGATTGGAGATGTTTAAGTAAGGTTCTCATTTTGCCAAAAGTGCGAATTGAGTGGCCTACCCTTGCCGTCACAGAAGGCTGGATATGGTGTGGATCCGGCATTGGACCCTGCTGCAGCTGCGCTCAAAGCTTCGAGCGCAGAAAGAACTAAAGTCTGGATCAGGTCCATGATGAGGGTTACTGCTTGGTGTTACTGATTACTAAAGTGTCTAAAACCTCTCCTCAGGACTGCAGTGTTAGATACACAGGCCAGCAGATAACACATCAGAACATATTATGGACTGGATCCAGACATCTGCTGCTGCTGTGTCGAAAGCTCAGAGCACAGCGGCAGCAGAAATACAAAGTCGGATCCAGCCCTTGCGATACTTTTATTATTATTATTATTATTATTAACATTTATTTATAGGGAGCCACAAGTTATCCATAGTACTGTATAAAGTCAATAGTTACATATACAATACAATTAACAGACAGGGTACACTCTAAAATAAATAAGGAATACAATACAATTACAATGCAAAAATAAAGTACAGTACAAAAATACAGAACAATATGTATGGAAAATAAAGATGCTGAATATGTGTGTAGGAGCAGGTGAATAAGGAGAGAGACAGACAGTAGAGAGAAAAAGGTGGGACATAATGAGGACAAGGTAGAGAGGTGATGATAGGAGGGAGGAGGGCCATGCTCATGCGAGCTAACATGCTAAGTGGGAGGGGGTGAACAAACGAGATACAAGGATGAAGATGGGGAGGGCAGGTAAGCTTAGGTGGAGGAAGGGTAGGCTAGCCTAAAGAAGTGGGTTTTGAGGTAGGGTTTGGAGGATTGGAGTGTGCTGGATTGCCTGATAGGTTGTGGCAGGTTGTGCGTAGCTACTTTCTACATTCCTTCCACCCTGTATAGACTCTGTACAAATCCCACCCCATCCTGCTGTTGTCAGACACACTTTCAAGGTCTGTATCAGGTCTAATATCCTTAGTCTTGTTAACATATACAGAACAAAACAAATACCTGCTTTTGTGAGTTGGATGTTATGGAAATTATCTTTATGTCATAAATTACACCTAATAGAACCCCCTTTTCTTCATTTTCTGGTTATTAGCATGTATTGTGAACATGAAAAGTCATACATATTATATTTGTGCTCCTCCATATCCACAATAGCATTGCATGATCACGTTGTGTAAATAAATATTCATTTTCTATCCTTGTGAATGTAAAGAATAATGTGAGCGTGTAATTAGTTATAGCATCACATCAGGGTATGCGTGGTATGCCTTCATGTGAAAAAAGCTTGTATAAATATATATATTTTTTGTTAACTAATATTTAGCAAATTGCTAGACAGTATACTTTCCCATGTATATTATGCTATATAACATTCCACATTAACTATGTTGACTAAATACTCCAAAAATCCTTCCCAGGCAGTTTTGTCTGTAAAACCTCTCTCCAAGAGCAAAAAAAACGAGCTGCACGCCAGACATCTGAAACTCATTAACTGTAGAATTTAGGAATCCAAGTTTTGGGCTGCAAAATATGTATTGTACCTAAGGCTTTTATGTTGAATCCAGGATGATTTCCCTGATTTTTTTTACATGCTTGTTCTCCATGAAACTCGGACTGAGACCTTTAGCAGAACAAAACTCATTTTGGGTTGGATGATTGCACAATTGTTCTAGATTCAAAAAAAATGTACCGTACTTGTGTATACAGATTACTCACATTACGGTATGTGTTAAATGAGAAATATAAACACCCCCTCTACACTCTAGTGGAATACACCTTTTCTTTGACCCAGTGCTAGACAGTGATGGTTAGATTTTAGAACAACTTGCTATAAAAAAAAGCCGTACTTGGGCGTACTCCATGTATTTTTGTGGGGTTATGTTGGGGTGAAAGCAATTGCCTTCTGGCATAGGATTTAGTTATGGTTGTCCTTGATGACAAATAATGTAGTAGACAGGAAAGAGAGACTGATCAAAAGGTAGATTTCTGCATTTAGTTGACTCGTGACTGACGCTTGACAATTGCTTGAGTGTATTTTTGCGGTTTTAACCAATTGACAACTGATTTGATTTTTTTAAAGGAATCAAATAGATTTTAGCATAAAAGGATTAATTGACTCAGGAGTGAAAGTTACCGGTAATTCCCCCCATGTAATATTTTTTGCATTTCCACCAATCCTGCACAATGTCGATGGGCCTGATCCAGAATGAATAAAGACAGTTAACTTATGCATGCAGCGTGCGTAAATCTGGCTGTGGGACTGCACTGCGTATGCCGGATGTTACGCATCGTAACTCTGAACGTACGTAACTACATACAAAAGGACGTGATGTCCCTACACAAGTTGATTATATGCATTGTAGGAGACATTTAAATTGTACAGTATGGGCTGGGTTAGGCACATACGTACGACAAAGTATTATATACGACCAGAGATACGTAAGGAAATGTTCAGGTAGGGTTCTGAACACGTAAATCAGCTAAGTTACGTGCATGCGATAGGAGTGCATTACCCTTAGTAGTGCGTAGCTCAGGTACGCTTGCAAACGTAAAACGACCTTAGGTCTGAATCAAGCCCATTGGGCCAGATCCTGAGCTAAGCACGCTGATTACGTCAAATCGGCTATTTGTATTTACTGCGCCTGCATGCGGCAGATGTTACGCCACATAACTCCTAACAAACGTACCATCAGCGTAAATACGAAGAAAGGGGCGGGGGCATCAATACAACACCCGTAATTACACTTTGGAGGCGGAGGGAGGCATTTAAATTGGACAGTATTGGCTGGGTTAGGCCGTCACATACGTAAATCCATTAAGTGCGTCAGTAGTTACGCTAAGTTAAGGCAGCATTTGGCCAGCGTAAAACGGCCAAAGTACGCACGCCTGAGGGGAGTGCCTAGGGTAGTGCATAGAAATTACACTAGCGGAAATACGCTACGCGTTGTAACGTAACAACCACTTAAGTCTGAATCTACCCCATTATGTATAATCACCCTTATGTACAGCTTTAGCTGCAAAGCAGTCCCAATTCTGCCAATGTCACCTGTTCACCTTTATTCATGCAACATTGGCACTGGTCCATCTTACATGACTCTGATTGTAGTGAGAGTGCAAGGTTCAGTGTAAACTCATAAGGCCGGATCCTAAATTCTGATCTTCCCCTATTTTCATTGCTACCTGATTAAAATGCATTGCGACCTATCACACTTCTGACACCTTCAGGGGGTCTGGCTTGTGATTGCCAGGGTACTGAGATCTTGGTATTACAATGTACAATACAGGTATGCTATCACCCTGTGTATCAATCCAGATTTGTACACTGCCATCCTTTCACATTTACAGCAGTTGGAAAACTTAGGATAAGCTCAGAAGAAATAATTGATTGTAAAGTTGTGATAATATAATGGGTTACAATTATCTCTCTATCTACATCATAATGGTGTTTGTTGTTTTATATTTTAGTTTTCAAGGCTACATTTTATATCTTAGCAACTAACATTATTTAGTGTTTTTCATTTTCATGTTATTGTTTTCTTTTTTCGTCATTGGAGAAACAAGTTCACTGTTGATGCTGTAAATCAATTCATGGCAGGGTTCTGGAATGACTACACAGAGCCTAAAGCATTCAGTACATAGCCTGTAATATTGTTTATGTTAGCACAGCAATACAAAGGAATGCATAGAGAACCACAAAATAGAATTGATTCCACATGGCACCACCTTATGGGGCCAACTTAATTTCCTAGGAACAGCACAAGGGGGTTGACGATGTGACAAAGTTTAAGTTTACTTGTTTCTTTATTTTTAATCTTTAACCATAAACACAAATAAAAAGTGACAAGAAGTTTCTTGATATAATAACCTTGTAGACTCTCTACATTTATATGCACAAACAAAGCCAAAGAAATAACAGATTATATTTTGGGAATAATGGGCCGGATCTAGAACTACGTCCGTCTTCCATAGACGGACGTAGTTCAATAAACAATAGCTACTGCGCATGCGTAGTAGCTATTGTACGTAATCTGCGTATCGTTTCGATACGTAGATTGCATATTTGCGGTCTTTTAGACCATATATACACAATCTACGTATCGAAACGATACGCAGATTACGTACAATAGCTACTACGCATGCGCAGTAGCTACTGTTTATTGAACTACGACCGTCTATGGAAGACGGACGTAGTTCTGGATCCGGCCCAATGTATGGAAGCATTACTATACCATAACAGATCATCAACAAATAACACATAGGAAATATAGATACAGGGAGAAAATACAAGAAAAAAAAGATTTTTAACTGAAGTGGTGAAAGCACAAATGCACAGTTATAGTGCATTCAGGTTTCATAAGTGTCAGAGAAAGAAAATAAATAAAAAATTGCCAAAATATACAGTATCATTACATTTGAATTGTCCTATGATAAAGAAAAGTAATTTCAAACTAAATATCAATCTAAACTTATTGCTGTGCTGAACAGTATATATGCCAGGTTTACCTCAGGAGTAACTTGTGTAGTGATAGCACAGTTATGGTTTTACAGTGTTATTAGTGAATAGACCTAATCATATGTAAACACAATATACAATATAGAAGTGGAACTACATAGCATAGAACAACTACGGAATAGAGATATTCATAGTAAGTCTTTGTATTTATAAATTTTATGCACTTTCAATTGTATTGCATTAGTAGCTCATAGTACATGGTACATGTTTTATAATACAGCAAACATAGACTATTATGAATACAAGAAACAAGAACAGTTCCGGCGCTCCATAACAATCTTTATATAACACTATGGGACAGATTTACTAAACAGTGGGTTTGGAAAAGTGGGGATGTTGCACATAGCAACCAATCAGATTCACCAAACAGATTCTAGCTGAAACTCTCTAGTATGTTATAGGAAAGTGAGAGCGAGAATCTGATTTGTTGCTATGGGCAACATCTACATTACACTGGCCCTATTTGTCAACATATTCATATATAAATAATTCACAACATAGCTATATTTGGTTAAGCTCACCTGCCCAATGTGAATGACCTTCTGTAGGTAAGTTTTTATTACTTGTATTTACACTTTTTTTTCCTGGTAGTACCTTTTCCATTTATATGTCACTTGCACACTTTTCTGATATGTGAAAATAAGCACAACTTGTGTTCACCTGTTACTAGTTAATAGGCTCTTGGGAAGCTACAACCTCCCACATATATCAACAGTATAGACATAGTTGATACCTAGCAAAATGTAATGGGACCTGTAGCTTCCAATGCTTGGAGAGCTGCAGGTTACCTATGCCTGCGATACAGTTTGAATTCATTGACAGACATATAGAAGTCCTACAGTTCCCTTAACAAATGAACATGGATCAGTCTGAGGGTCCTTATGCCCATCATTAAGATTGCCCATGTTTTGCTAATGGCGCAGGCGCAAGCACTGCATTTTGATACTTTATAGTAAAATAACATTAATAATATTTTCTGACAATTACAAAAAGCATGAGACATTTTCAGCTTATTACTGAGAAACTTCTATAAAATGGAGTAATACAGACGGTTTTGAACACTTGGTGAAAAATCCTACTGTTTATTTAATATTCGCCTTTTCTCTGGTTTTTATCAGGCATGACTATCTAACGCAACCAGTCAATGATTCCCTACGTCATGGCTGAAATATGCTTAATAATGAGTGCATGGAGAGGCAGGTCTATTTATTTTAAGTGGGGTGTCTGTCTTAGCATTACAGTATTCACAGGCTGCAATAAGTGTTTATGTTGGCTATGGTGTTGTGTTGGGATATTTCAATGCCTGATTACTCTGACATTCAAAGACAAAGACTCTGTTCATTCATCTTTATGGCCAGGTGCAATCTGTGTTTATTGCAATTCAATGTGTAAAACTAATCGTATATGATGAGCAATAGGACTGTGGCTGCTGCAAGGTAAATACAAACATTTAAAAATTAGAAGGGAGACACAGCATACATCAGACAGTACAGGTTGGATGATGGCCAAGGAGCAGACAGAGCTTTTACTTTACAGACAGGGTGGTGTATTGAGTAACTTCCTCTGATGCAGATTAATGTCAAGGAGCAGACTACATGGTATATCAGTGAGTCTCGCAAACATGGGAGCAATGTGGCATGCAAATAATTCCTAAGAACATAGGATCAATGGTATGCCTGTCACTTTTACATAGGATATTCAAGTCTCATTACAATAATAATTCTTTACATCATTTATAGCTAATTCCACAATATGCTTCAGCCCAATGAACATGATGTAGGAATAGATTAATAAAACTATTGTGGCAGAACTGTTTATTTGGCCATGCAAACATGTCACATATTTAAGATTCAACACCATGGGCCAGATCCAGATCTCCATCCGACACCCTACTTATGCACGCAAAGGATCGGATCCAGACTTATGGGCGCCCGAGGTCATTACGTCCGGCACCGTAGCGGGGAGTGCACGCCTTGTGCACTCCCTGTTGTCGGTAGGAAATCTGGACACTTACGAGATGTACGTAATTCCCCTGACGGCCGTAACCGAGGATTGGCCCCAAAGTGCGTAAGTGTAGTGTCTGGAGAGAATGCATGCGCCCTCCAGACGTTACACGTGATTTACACACATATCTTCTATCACACGGAATGGATTGCTGTGCAATAGGAAATCCATCTGATGGGGTAGGTCTACCCCTCAGCCCGCCAAAAGTACACAAGGTGCAGGGGGGGATTTTAAATTTTACAATATGGGCAGCGTTTAAGACATAAGCATGGTTGTACTTGAGTGTTAAGGCTGCCTAAAGTCCGCATGAAAGAGGGGAGTGACAGGGGACTTCACTTCCCTTTTCTGTGCAGACTTTAACATTTACAGAAAGCGTGCAGGGGTCTGGATTCAGTCCCATACCATTTACAATTGGTAGTAATAGGTGCATAAAGTGCTTAAAGGCAGGTTTAACAAATCAAATGGTAAAACATATATACTGATTTTTGTACAGCATGTGAGCTTGCTGTTGACTCATTCACATGCGAATGGCATGCAAAGTGATGGGATTGGAGAGATTGTCATTCCTTTTTGAGTGTAGGCATGTCTTCTCACCTAAAGACCCACATCAGGGCATGTAAGCTTGAACATTTTGGGCATTTAAACAATCCTTGAGAAGAGAGAGTGCTAAGAAAGTCTATGAGGGTTATGTGAGAGTCTAATGTTTCAGACTCTGACATTGTAGCCTTCTGTCTAGTGTCACAACTATTTGTAAGTATGTTGTCTAAAACTAGTATTTGTCATGCTCAATGGCAGACACCGCTGCACTTACCATGTCAGGAGTCATCTGTCAGCAGCTTTCCCAGGTCATGCCCGCTCTCCAGCCCTCCAGTGATGCCACTCCCAATAGTGGCAGCCTCCTGCACAGTCTCCATTACAGAATGTGTGCTTGTTTGTGTCTGGGATTAGGCATCTGCTCCATTACCTCTCTAGTGCATGGGCGTCGCAATCTTGCCTCATGTCAGGTGATTCCCAACAGCCACTCAGATACTCGTCTGCAGCACAAATGATTCCTCCAGCCAATCTGTGCACTGGGAGGGCTATTTAAACCCTCTGCACAGTCCATGCATTGCCAGAACAACTTTGTCCTTCAGAGATGCCTGGTTCTCTATGCAGCTGCTCTGCTAACTACTCCAGCCCAGATCTACCTAGCCTGTCCAGTTCTCTAGCAGTTCTACCTTGTTCATTCTAGCACAGCTGCTTCTTCAATCAAGCCTGCCTGCTACAAGTGATAGCTGCATTAACCCTGAACTTCTGTGCTATCCTGCTCAGCTAAACTTGTGCAATTCAGCTCAGCTAAACCTCTCCAGTCCAACTCGCTGTCTGCTCCGGTCCAGCTCGGTGTCTGCTCCGGTCCAGCGGCCTGCACTCCGGTCCGGTCCAGCGGCCTGCACTCCGGTCCAGCGGCCTGCACTCCAGTCCAGCGGCCTGCACCCCGGTCCGGTCCAGCCTGCCCAGCATCCGGTCCAGCCTGCCCAGCAGCCAGCAATCAGCCCTATCACTCCAATTATTGAACTTTTCTTTCTTGCTACAGCCTGACCAGTTCGGTCCAGCCTAGACTCTTGCTTTGTTCTTTGGACATTTACCTACCATCTTTTATGCCTGTTCATGTTCCATCCATACAATAAAAGGGCTAATTCTCTTTACAATCCTGCTCGTCTGTCACTTCCTTCGGAACCCAGGACAGGTCCTACAAACCCAGCAGTCACGATAGTATTGATGCTTACATCTGAGGACACTACTTTGGAAGTTTTACTAATTAATTAGTTGAGGTGCTTACACTGGTGATCAAAAGTGTGGAAACATTTTGGAAAATATGCTTTTTGAACTTTAATTGCTTATAGCACTAATATATTTTAGTATTATACCAAAAAGCATACATCATTACCATGGCAATTTAATTTAGAACATAATACAATGCACCTTATAAAAAAATTGTTAAAAACAGTTTTATGCTCTGAACTATGAGAAAGTACATTTCTTAGTTTCTCACAATTTCCAATTAGTACTTTGTTGAGAAGCCTTTTGCTGCAATTACAGCCTGATAATGGCAACCCATGGAGTGAACGAATGATTGTAGTTCAATATGATACCATGATTGTATAATTGCTTCTATTAGTTTTACTTTATTATGTGGTTGCTTCTGAATAACAAGCTTCTTTTATCGACTCCAAAGGTTTTCATTCAGATTTTGGTCTATTGTCTGGCCATTCTAGCAACGCAATCTCATTTTCCTGAAACCACTTTTTGCACTGAATAGAATTATGACAAGGCGCAGAGTCCTGCTGAAATATGAAAGTATCACAGAAGAGGACACACGCTGATAATTTTGACTTTAATACATCACTGATGTATGTTCTGCTATTTAAAGTGCCATTGATCACACAAATTTATCCCACACCTTATGCTGTCATACATCTGCACAGCATAACACTAGTTGGATGCTTTACAGTAGATGATGTGCACTCAGGTAGCAAATCTTCTCCAATTCTTCTTCTGACATATTTCATTTTGTTGCGCAGCGCCTCAGGGGCGCGGCGATCTGTTGCTACTTACCCTCGGCACGCGTTTCCTCCCCGCAGTGTGATGCTCCCCATGCCGCTTACCTTGCAGGGTCCCTCCACTTGGCCTCTGTTTCCCCTCCGGCTCGTGGCTGCTTCTCGTCAGGCGCTCAGGATACCTGTCTCTCCCCGCCTTCCGGCTCAGCCTGTAGTGCGTTGTCAGGTTACCTGGGATGCACATTCTGCCGGACCATCGGGGTGGCGTCTGGTGCGCAACCATGGTCAGCAACCATTACACCAGCCTATCCACTGTGTTGGTGCGCTCCCTGCGCTCTGCTCATTGGTGAGGGATCCCTTATAGCCAGTTCTGCCCCTGCAGCGGTGCCAGTGATAACTTCTTTCTAGTTGCTCTAGCCTACTTCTTGCCTTGTGCCATTCTCTTGTTATTTCTTTGATCTTGAGTGCCCCATCGTTGCCCTGCCTTGTTCCTGCCTTAATTCCTATTTGTCTCAGCTCCCCCTTCTGCTCCTTGCTGTTTAATCCTTCCTTGTATTAACCCTTCCTTTCCCTGAGTATTTGTGTTTGTATCCCTTAGGGGATTTCCTCCAGTGTAAGTGAGTGAGTTACCTTGTTAGTTTAGTTTGTCTGTACTGTATAGTCATCCCTGGTCTTGTCTGTTTATTGTTCATTGTTGTTTTGTCTCAGTCCAGTTTCTTCTGGTACTGCCTCCACCTACATTATTGCTCTCTCTCCTCCATTCTCTCTTGCCCCTGGTTTGATTCACCTTCTTCTCCCGGACGTCGCCCCAGGGGCCGCGACCTGCAGGTAAACCTGCAGCCCAGACTATCCTCACCATCAGAGGTTCTCCATTCCACGACCACCCTGGTTCTCCACCCCAGGTAATTCAAGTGGTGTCGTAACAGTACCCAAGTACTCAGTTTCTTCGGTACCCAGTGGTACCATAACAGTATCACCGGCCATAAAAAGATTAATATTAGCGTCAGCTATCAGGAGAAGTTTCAAGAATCCCCAGTGCCTCCTTGCTCGCTCTTTCAGGAGATCGTTCTAAATACCGCCTCTTCAAGAACAGTTGTCTCCTTTATTTCCAACAGCTTCAGGCTCAGAATTCCAGAGAGTGGGATTCATTATTTCCCTTCTCCAAGGAAAACCCCAATCATGGGCTTTTTCGTTGGATCCTGACCACCCGGCTCGACAGTCAGTGGAGGAATTTTTTACTGCCATGGGGGTCATATATGATGATACCGATCAAGAAACCTCAGCTGAGGCTAAGATCTGCTCCATTCACCAGGGACGAAGATTGGTTGAGGAATTTGCAGGAGAGTTCCACACCTGGGCTAGTCCAATATCCCACACCTCAAAACTTGGAAGATCTTATGAAGCTGGCCATAAAGATTGAACGTCGTTTTAATGAACGTCGTTTTGAAAAGTCTTTTTTTCCTCCTACTGTGCCTTCGCCCCCTATATTTGCTTCTCCTTTAGAAGATGAGCCCATGCAAATCAGTTCTTTTCATCTGTCCAAAATGGAGAAGGATTGACAACGCTCTCTTGGCCTCTGCCTGTATTGTGGTGGCAAAGCTCACATGGCTGATATTGTCCTAAGAAATTGAAAACGTCAGGAAATGACTCATTCAGATGAATGCGGAGGAGATCCATCTGGGCCTGAACCTTATTTCCTCCTTAAATTGTTTGTTATTGCCAGTTCTCTTAAAAACAAGACATTCTTCCATTAAAATCCAGGCCTTCGTGGATAGTGGGGCCGCCAGGAATTTTCTGGACTCTGACACTGCTAAGAAATGGGGTATCTGCACTCATCCTGTTTCCCCACCTATTATCGCCTGCGGGTTTAATGGAGATCCCCTTCCTGGGGATCAAATTTCTCATATCTCCGAACCTGTCCAACTCCTGGTAGGAGCACGTCATTCAGAAGAGATCCAATTTTACATCTTCTCCTCCCCTGTGGCCAAAGTGGTCTTGGTTCATCCTTGGTTGTCTAAACACAACCCTGAAATTGATTGGAACAAATCAACCTTGGTTCTTTCATTATTGTTTATCTTATAATCTGAATTATTCTCGTACCCTGCAAGAACATTGCCTTCATGTGTGTCAAGTTCTTCAGAAACTCAGTGAAAACCAACTTTATGCGGAATAAGAAAAGTGTGAATTTGAAGTCACTGAGGTACTCTTCCTGTGATATCTCATTACTCCGAAAGGTTTTGCCATGGACCTTACCAAAGTTCAGGCCATTCTAGACTGGGCCCAACCTACTGATCTCCCAGTCATCCAAAGATTTCTCGACTTCGCCAACTACTACAGGCGTTTTGATCATGCCTTCTCTGTTCTAGTGACTCTTCTCTCTGTCCTCACGAAAAAAGGTGCGGACACGTACAACTGGCCCGATAAGGCTGTGGAGTCACTCAAGCGTCTGAAAATAGCTTTCACCACGGCCCCCTTTCCCAGTCATCCTAATCCTGACCGGCCTTTTATTGTTGAAGCTCTGATGTGGGTGTCGGGGCTGTTCTTTTTCAACTTAATCCAGCTGATAATCATCTGTATCCTTGTACTTATATGTCAAAAATGTTTTCCTCTGCTCAAAGGAACTATGACATTGGCAATCGTGAATTACTGGCCATCAAGTTGGCCTTTGAAGAATGGAGGCACTGGTTGGAGGGAGCCAATTATAACATTACTGTTCTCACTGACCACAAGAATTTGGCTTTTATTGAATCTGCTAAGAGACTGAATCCTCGACAAGCTCGCTGGGTGTTGTTCTTTACCAGATTTTCGTTCTTGATTACCTTTCGTCCAGGCTCTCTGAATCGACATGATGATACCCTTTCCCGGTCCTTCCTCTCAGAAGGGCAGTCTTCAGTGTGTCCACTACCTATAATTCCGTCCACATCCATCATTGCTGGTTTTACTCAGGATTTACACTCCCAGCTTCTACAACTTCAGCATTTAAGTCCAAAAAATAAACCGCCCAATCGTTTATTTGTTCCCACTTCTCTCAGGAAGGCCGTTCTTCTGAAGTGTCATGCATCAAGGTCTGCAGTTCAGTTTGTGATTCAAAGGACATTTTCGTTACTCAGCAGGATGGTTTGGTGGTCTTCTATGTCTAGAGATGTGAAAGAATTTGTCAATACTTGTACAGTCTATGCTCAGAACAAGTCACCTAAGTGTTCTTAAATTGGCCCTCTACACCCCTTGTCTGCTCCTAATCGTCCATGGACTCATCTATCCATGGACTTTATCAAGGAACTCCCCAAATCTTTGGGCTTCACCACCATCTGGGTAGTCATTGACAGGTTTAGTAAAATGGCCCATTTCACCCTCTGCCAAAGCTTTTGCTGATCTTTTCCTTAAACACATCTTTAGGTTACATGGTCTACCCTGGGAGATTGTCTCTGACAGGGTCTCACAGTTTGTGGCTAGGTTCTGGAGGGTGTTTTATAATTTATTGCACGTTAAACTCAGTCTTTCCTCAGGCTATCATCCCCAATCAAATGGTCAAATGGAAAGGGTTAATCAGATCCTTGAACAATACTTACGCTGTTTTTCGTCCTCTTCTCAGAAAAATTGGACCAGTAACATTCCATTTTCTGAATTTACCTATAACAATTCTACCCATTCTTCCACCAAGGTCTCCCCGTTTTTCTGTCTGTCAGGTTTTCACCCTCAAGCCACCTTGCTATTTTCCCCCGAGCAGTCTCCTGATCCTAACGTTGTGCGTTCTGCTAATCGATTTAAGTCAGTCTGGAAAAAGGTTAAAAAAGCTCTTGTCAAGGCAGTGCTAGTTTCCAAAACTAGGATAGATCAGCATCGTTCTTCCTGTAATTTCAAAGTTGGTGATAAGGTCTGGCTGTCCACTAAAAATATTTGTCTTCGTCAAACTTCCCAGAAATTAGGATATTGTTTTATTGGACCCTTTCTCATCATTCGTAAAGCCAATCCCGTTGCCTTCCGCCTTAAGTTGCCTGCCTCCATGCGTATACCCAATACCTTTCACTCTTCCCTTTCAAAACCGTTAAGGATTTCCAGCAGATTTAGTCCCAGGAGTTTTTCTAGACCAGTCCCTGTGCTTGTTATACTTGTATACTATTTAGTTCACTGGCAGGGTTATGGCCCAGAATGGGTGGCTGCTGAAAATTTACATGCTGACAAAATGATTAAGAAGTTCCCTAAGAAACCTGCGTTTATGAGTTCCTTAACCTCTCATCAAGGGGGGTAATGTTGTGCAGCGCTGCAGCGATCCATTGCTACTTACCCTCGGCACGTGTTTCCTCCCCACAGTCTGATGCTCCCCGTACCGCTTACTTTGCAGGGTCACTCCGTCTGGCATCTCTTTCCCCTCCGGCTTGTGTCTCCTTCCCGTCAGGTGCTCTGGATCCCTGTCTCTCCCCGCCTTCCGGCTCAGCCTGTAGTGCGTTGCACATTCTGCCGGACCGTCGGGATGGCGTCTGGTGCGTTGCCCAGCAACCATGATGCCAGTCTATCTACTGTGTTGGCGCGCTCCCTGCGCTCTGCTCATTGGTGAGTGATCCCTTATAGCCAGTTCTGTCCCTGCAGAGGTACCGGTGATAGCTTCTTTCTAGTTGCTCTAGCCTGCTTCTTGCCTTGTGCCATTCTCTTGTTATTTCTTTGGTCTTGAGTGCCATATCGTTGCCCTACCTTGTTCCTGCCTTAATTCCCATTTGTCTCAGCTCCCCCTTCTGCTCCTTGCTATTTTATCCTTCCTTGTATTAACCCTTCCTTTCCCTTAGTGTTTGTGTTTGTATCCCTTAGGGGATTTCCTCCAGTGTAAGTGAGTGAGTGAGTTACCTTGTTAGGTTAGTTTGTCTGTACTGTATAGTCATCCCTGGTCTTATCTGTTTATTGTTCATTGTTGTTTTGTCTCAGTCCAGTTTCTTCTGGTACTGCCTCCACCTACTTTCCCACTCTCTCTCCTCCATTCCCTCTTGCCCCTGGTTTGATTCACCTTCTTCTCTCAGATGTCGCCCCAGGGGCCGCGACCTGCGGGTAAACCTGCAGCCCAGACTATCCTCACCATCAGAGGTTCTAGTGAAGAACCAGGTTCCGTTAGACTCCGCACCTTGGCAAGCTTCGTTCGCCTCAATGGCTCGCCCACCCTGGTTCTCCACCCCAGGTAATTCCAGTGGTGTCGTAACAGTACCCGAGTACTCAGTTTCTTTGGTACCCAGTGGTACCATAACACATTCCAACAATACCAAATATGGTTATTCTGGTTTTGTCACTCCAAATGACAATGTTCCATTGTTTTTCTAACCAATTAACATACTTTTTAATTCTAATCTTTTCTGTCTTTATTGGAGAGAGATAAAAGCAGGATAACTGGCATTAAATCTAAAATATTGAAGTTTGCGTTGAACACTCCTGGCACAGATAATTTTTCTTCTGTCACGCAAACACAATTTTTTCATTTCTCTATCACAGCATGGTGTTGTGGATCTTTTCCTACCTTTATCATTTATCAGGTTTTGAATCGACTGCGTCTGTTGATACTTACTCTACAGTTTAGGAATTGCTCTTTTGGTTATGTTTCCATCAACTTTTCTTATAGTTTTGTTGTAATTATTACCTTTTTTCTCATAAAGGGATTATTTTGTACCTTTTTCTAGGTGACCAGTCAACTCTTTTTACTTTGCTTGTCATCCAAAACAAGTCACAGAGCTTACTTACAGAAATAACAGTAAACATAATGCATGAAAAAATAGCGACCAACTTAGTGATAATCAAACAACTAAATAACTATTAATTCTGGTAGCAACACATGTGAGCTTACTCATGCTAACACTTGTTGCTCCACCACTGTGGCATTAAAACACCGGATTGGTTCTCAAAACAATCACTCCTATTGGTCAGGTTCAGGGGCATTTATACATTTGTCATTGGGGGGCTCTACCCTCCCTTTGGTGTGGTGTGCCCCCCTCCCATTTACAAACTTACTCTGCTGAAGCTTCTTCTTCTCTCCTCTCCCCTGTGGCGCTCACTGAATGACGCTGACGTGACCCTGGGGTCCCAATCAGATGGGAGGGAGCTGCTGCAGAGGAGAGGAGACTCTGACAGAGGATTGCACAGACAGTATCTGGCACTGTCTCTGTGCAATCCTCTGTTTGCACTCCCCCACCACTGTAGCATCCTCTTCATATTTTGGGGGGGGGCAGGTGCCCCCTATCCTGTTCTGAAGTCTATGGTCAGGTTTGAGTTTAAGAAATGCCCCCTTTTTACATAATATAGTTGTGTTTTTATCCTATCTTTTTTAGCTAAAAATGTTTATGTAATAAAGATAATTCATAGCAGAAAGCTGCATTATAGTTTGTATGAAATAATTTTTCCAGTGATATATAACTTCATATATTTACATAGATTTTCTTAAAAATAATGCAGTTAAACCCTAAAAACAAACATTTTGTTTCACAATTTCACAATTTTGGCCAGTGGCCAGTGCATGCCCATGTTATAGCCGCTGTAGTATTGTTAAGCCTTGGCAAAAACACAAACACTTCTTTGCATGTGGACATATTATGTAAACTCCTTTATAGTCTTTGTTATACAGAATTGTAATGCATTTAAGTAGTTTATGAAATCCAGAAAATCATGTAAAATAATAGTCGGTTCAGAATGAACTATCAGGTAGATACCTGTCAGGTACCATCCCTGCTCCTGCTTGTGTAGGTACAATGGTCCTGTCAGGTGCCAGCAACCACAATCTTCCAGTGTTTGCTATTCAGAGCACACCTGAACTCTTATTCAGGGCTAGATTTACTAAACTGTAGAAATGAATAAAGTGGAGTTGCCCATAGAAAGTGATCAGATTCTAGATGACATTCTCTAATGTCACAGGAAAGTTAAAGCTGAAATCTGATTGGTTGCTATGGGCAACATCTCCATATAGGGTCATTACGTGCTTCCTTGGTTCCTGTGTTTTATTATTTTAGGCTCACCTGCTGATGTCTTCTAATACGTCTGCGTGCTTTATTAAGCTGCATCACCATGGAGACATACCTGTTTATCATCAGCAGTGCTGTGGTTTACTCTGACTGACTTGTGTGCTTAGTCATCCTGCACTGCTACAGAGGGTACTGTCACACTGTTTTTGCCAAGTACACTGATATTCCTCCATATTACCATTCCACCACCTAAGACAAAAATGATCCACGTGGTGGCGTCACAAGTGCGGACCCCATTGCCAGACTAATAGCTGAATATATACTTTGAAAGTGCTATTTGTATCCAGAAGAGAACCCTACAATGAACCTGTAACTCAAGATGTCTGCACTCCCACAGATACACATCACAACAAAACCAGCCAGTATGGACAGTTATACTAAATACTGTCAAAGAGGAAAGAAGGTAGCGCTCACAGAGTTCAGGGGTGTGGGTGTGCCGAGCTGCTGGTCTCTAAAATACCGTCCCCAATAGAATGGAAATGTCGAGTTTAGCAGTAGAAAGTTTACAGCTTAGTAGCGCTCAGGCTGGTGGATGTAAATGAGGTTGTGTGAGCGTGTAGATGTGTTTGGTTTCTGCAGATGGATAGAGGGTATCTTATAGTGGTAGTGGGATGCTATGGATTTGAGGGGTTGTAGTGGAAAGTATATTACAGTCAAATACCCCCGATTGGGGTGAAGGTTGAAAGCTGCTGTAGTAGAGTCTCTGGTGGTACTGGTGGTGGAGGTTGAAAACTGCAGCGGTGGTGGCAGTAGGCAGATAGAAACAGAAGAAGAGACAGGCAACAACCTGGTGCATTACAGGGCGACAAAAGACCAAAATGTGGATGATAGCACTCACCCTTGCTGTGTCTTGAGTCAATGCGTGTCAGTGTAGTGTGTTATTCCAGCTTGCATCTGGTATGGGGTCCGTTTCTGCTTATCTTTTGGGCTGTGGAGGAAGGAGACTGCGACTAGCGCAATTACCGATGGAGATGTGCGGGGGATGGGGCGAACAGTCACTCACCAGATGCGTGTCTTGTGGCTCTGCAGTGTATCAGAATCTTTGCTGGGGAGCGTGGGTTTGCCGTCCGCCTTGATGGAGTTCCGGGACAAGCTATACATGTTACTTCCTCTAGTGTCTCTGTATGGTGTGTGACACAGGCCATGCTCCATTTTAGTGGCTCTTCTTTGCACAGTCTGTAATGTATTTATGTGCTTCTGGAGATACGGCTCCAGCACTGACCCCAGTATTTCAATGACCTATAAAGTGACATTATTAACTTCTCTCTTTCTGCTACTGTTCTTACATTAATAAGAAGGTAAAGTGAGTTTTATGTAAGGTAGTGATAAGTTTTATAAACACGTCTGTAGAAGTTGCGGTCTCTGTTCTCAGTAAGTGGTTTCTTTCATGTGTGTTAGAGATTTCCATTCATCTGACTTAATGCTCCTTAAACATGTTTTGATCTCCCATCTCCTTTGAGAATAGAAGCATCGTCTACTTGGGTCTCAATTTTTTCTTTGAAAAAGAGAAAAATAAATATATATATATTTATAGAGAGAGAATGGCGCTAATACATCGATGCAGCAAAACCAGACTCGCAGGCGTTACGTTGATCAAAGGACGATTCCATTAAGGGGCTGTCTGAGCAGCGAGACGCCAATTCTAAACGCTTCTAATAAGGACATTAAATATACAGAGCTGAGGATTTTCCTAAACCCCCGCCGGAGGTTGCAGTCATTCATCAAAGAAACTGTCAAATAGCGGAGACACGTTATATAGACATAGGTTGCCGTCGCCTGGTCATCACGGAATGATCAATTACTGGAATTCAAAGCGATTCTTCTGCCATCCCCCAATATTTCACCGCTGTGACCCTGTCTCAGGTAGACAAATTGCGGGGGGGGTGATACAGGGCAGAGGATTAGCGCTCAGCGATTGCTCAGGGATTTCCGGAACACGGCTCCTCAGCCCACCGCGGATTCCTCGTCATTGTGGAGAGATTTCAGTTTGTGTCTCCAGACTGGTGGCTTATGGGTAATTATATGGGGTGGGCGGCGCGGATCGTTAGCCGAGGGATTTCACCAATACGTGTTACACAAATGAATTCCAGAGCAATCAGCGCAAGATGGGAAATATTCAGATTCCTTTATTATCAGACGCCTGGCGGCTGCTCTGCTGCGGAACGTGTGACAGTCACTTATGTTCTCAAGTGGTCACTAGGATGCTCTCTGTATTGGGAGGCGGTCACTAGGATGCTCTCTGTATTGGGTGGTGGTCGCTAGGATGCTCTCTGTATTGGGTGGTGGTCACTGGGGGGCTCTCTGTATTATTATTGTTGTTGTTATTATTATTAATGTTTATTTATATCACAGCACAAGTTCTATGATTTATATGATAGTAGCTTATAACGTCTTCTTGTATCTCATTGGCTACACATAACCACACCCACATGAGACATTTGCGCAGCTCACGTTAAGGATTTTTATTCTCTTGCTTGTGTACTGGTAAAGCCCCAGATACAGTGGTGATAACCCCGCCTACCTTTGTTTTAGCCCCGCCTATATTGTATGCCACCCCCCTTTCCTCCAGCGCGCTGTCATTGGGATATTGTGGCTCTTATCCTGGAGACGTTTTTCCTGCTCGCACATTCGCGCCCCGTGATTTGGCTGCCGTTGTGTTTGTGTAATGACTTTTTCATAGCCTGTCAGTGTGTTTTACCATCAGACGTGTTTACAGCCAGTCACGCTGCCTTATTATTCCACAACGTTATAAATTAATGTCCACTCGCATGCCGCGATCACCGAAGAATCGCTAATTAGCCGATGAGCCTTCTCCGTGATAATTACATTATTCCGGCTTCAGGTAAATGTATCGATGGCTTTGAGCGACGTCCTGATCTGAAGAGAAGACGCGTTTCTCGCAGCTATCTTCAATTATTTAAGCCACGTCTTATGAGCCGATATCGCCGATTCTCCAGCCCCGAAGAAACCAGAACGGCGTTCTCTGGAATATTCATTATCTTCTTTCTGCTGTGCTTTATTGATTCATCAGCCCAACAGGTCCGTGCTCACCCGAGACCGATCCCAGCCCTCGTAATATATTCTCTCATTATTACCCCGTAAACGCTGGGGGGGGGGAGGCTCTCATTCTGCTGCCAATCATCCGTCTGAGACCTGTTATCAGGGCGAGTTCTACGCCCGGGGAACAGAGCTGTCGCCATCCAGATGAAATAATCATATTTATACCACATGTAACATAAGCGATCAATAAAAGGGCTCTGATAGAACAGGGTTATATCCCAACTGAAGGAGGGGACTTCACACATAGACAGGGACTGTGACTAGGAGTCGCTAAGTCATGTAAAGGTAGCCAAGCAATGTAATTAAGCAGTGAGAAAGGCAAGAAACATGCTGGGTGTATAGGGAGAGGAATTCATAATCTGTCATACAACATGTAAACAGAGACTAGAGAAAGTAACAGGTATAGCTTGGAGCAGAGAAGGCCCAGTGGGAATATATGGCAGCTTTCACATATATATCAAGGGGTGTAACCAGGTAAAGGACAGGATATTTCGCAAAGTAAGTAGGTGTAATAGAACATGGTGACAGGTACAGGAGGGACATTATATAAAGGAAGAGGTGTAATAGGACATGAGGACATGTGTATATACTGGAGGGTGACAGGTACAGGAGGGGCATTATATAAAGGAAGAGGTGTAATAGAACATGAGGACATGTATATATACTGGAGGGCGACAGGTACAGGAGGGGACATTATATAAAGAAAGAGGTGTAATAGAACATGAGGACATGTGTATACACTGGAGGGTGACAGGTACAGGAGGAGACATTATATAAAGGAAGAGGTGTAAAAGAACATGAGGACATGTGTATATACCGGAGGGTGACAGGTACAGGAGGAGACATTATATAAAGGAAGAGGTGTAATAGAACATAAGGACATGTGTATATACTGGAGGGTAACAGGTACAGGAGGGACATTATATAAAGAAAGAGGTGTAATAGAACATGAGGACATGTGTATATACTGAAGGGTGACAGGTACAGGAGGTTCAAAAGAAAAGGTGTAATAGAACACGAGGGCATGGATATAAACTGGAGGGCGGTAGATTCAAGTGGATTCAAATGTGCGGAAAAATGACTTCACTGAAAGGGTGATAGATAAGTGGAATATTCTCCCATCTGAGGTGGTTGAGGCCAATACAGTAGAACTGTCACGGCTCGAGGGTTTTGTGAATCCTTGTCGGGTACCAGGGCAGGGGATGGACGAGCAGGTGTGAATAGAAAGCAAGCGGGTTTAATGTAAGTTGGTCGCATAGGATACAGTACAATGGATAAAGGTCGTACTAGAGGAGGCAATGTCCATTAACAGTGAAATGCAAGATGGACAGTTTAGGAAGCGCCGGGTTGGCGTGAAGAGGTTCGCCAGATTGGCGTGACGAGGTGCACCGGGTTGGCGTGGAGAGGTGCGCCGGATTGGCGTGACGAGGTGCGCCGGGTTGGCGTGAAGAGGTGCGCCGGATTGGCGTGACGAGGTGCGCCGGGTTGGCGTGAAGAGGTGCGCCGGATTGGCGTGACGAGGTGCGCCGGGTTGGCGTGAAGAGGTGCGCCGGATTGGCGTGACGAGGTGCGCCGGGTTGGCGTGAAGAGGTGCGCCGGATTGGCGTGACGAGGTGCGCCGGGTTGGCGTGAAGAGGTGCGCCGGATTGGCGTGACGAGGTGCGCCGGGTTGGCGTGAAGAGGTGCGCCGGATTGGCGTGACGAGGTGCGCCGGGTTGGCGTGAAGAGGTGCGCCGGATTGGCGTGACGAGGTGCGCCGGGTTGGCGTGAAGAGGTGCGCCGGATTGGCGTGACGAGGTGCGCCGGGTTGGCGTGAAGAGGTGCGCCGGATTGGCGTGACGAGGTGCGCCGGGTTGGCGTGAAGAGGTGCGCCGGATTGGCGTGACGAGGTGCGCCGGGTTGGCGTGAAGAGGTGCGCCGGATTGGCGTGACGAGGTGCGCCGGGTTGGCCCCATTGTCCGGCTCTCTTACATGTACTGCTCAGCTATCATAACAGACACAGAGGAGAGAAAAATGAGTTATATAAATACAGAGAACAGAAATAGGTTTTATATGCACAGGTGACAGAAAGAGGGGTTATATAGGTAACCTGTACAAGTAAGTCCTGTAACTCCATGA
The DNA here is from genome assembly GCA_011038615.1 of Limnodynastes dumerilii. Classification (NCBI taxonomy): domain Eukaryota; kingdom Metazoa; phylum Chordata; class Amphibia; order Anura; family Limnodynastidae; genus Limnodynastes; species Limnodynastes dumerilii. Next base: position 119,967 of record WWET01002363.1, read on the forward strand.
GGGAGTTTGCATACCCTCAGTTAAGATTTGACCGCACTAAGCTCTACCAATTTGTCTGACATAGGTATCCAAATTTCCATTTCAGGTTTGTTGGGGGTGTTGAGGGATTGTTCGGTGGTGGGCGATGGTACTTTAGGGTACTTTGCTGTGGCAGTAGAGGTGATGTGTCACCATTTATGATTAACAAAGTACAGTTTAGAGCTTAGTAGCGCTCAGGCTGGTGGATGTAGATGGGGTTGTGTGAGTGTGTAGATGTCTATGGTTTCTGCAGATGGATAGAGGGTATCTTGTAGTGGTAGTGGGATGCTATGGATTTGGGGGGTTGTAGTGGAAAGTATATTACAGTCAAATGCCCCCGATTGGGGTGAAGGTTGAAAGCTGCTGTAGTAGAGTCTCTGGTGGTACTGGTGGTGGAGGTTGATAACTGCAGCGGTGGTGGCAGTAGGTAGATAGAAAAAGAGACAGGCAACAACATCTGGTATGGGGTCCGTTTCTGCTTATCTTTTGGGCAGATACGTGTCTTGTAGCTCTGCAGTGTATTAGAATCTTTGCTGGGGAGCATGGGTTTGCCGTCCGCCTTGATGGAGTTCCGGGTCCCGGACTGATGACGTCGGTCTGCGTCTCCTGGCGCCTCTCACGGTGTCAGCTGGGCTGTCTGTGTGGACGTCAAGCGTCCAGCGTCTCCAGCTAGAGGGTGCTGTAGCCGTAATCTGGAGCCGTTGATGACTTGGAGGCCCGACGTAAGTGCGGAAGTGGTGGCAATGAAGTTACAGAAGCTGGCCGAACAATGCAATATTGCATAAAACTAATTTATTGGAGACTAATAAACGTATATAACAGTATATGTCTGGTTAAATGTACCAACGCGTTTCGTCACTGCTGCGGTGACTTTATCAAGGGAATGGGCATGTGCATGTGGGAGAAGGGTTTATCATGAGGCTGGGGATAGGTGATTGGAGCAGGGATGATGATTGATTGATGGGAGGAGAGGGGAGGGGGCCGTTGTGTGAAGCTTATGGATAGGTGATTGGAGCAGGGATGATGATTGATTGATGGGAGGAGAGGGGGAGGGGGCCGTTATTTGAAGCTATGGTGGATGAGGGGCATGTTGAGGGGGAGAAGATGATTGGATGATGAGTCCAATAATGGTAGTCTGGTAGCCTATTAGCAACAGGCTAACAGGGCATTAACCTATGCAGACAATTCACACTACTAGAAAAACTGCAAACCAAGGAAGTTAAGCTATGATGGGATTGCTATACCTTGGAGTGGTACGCATCCCATAATATTATTCCAAAAGGCATTAGAATTAAAAAAAACCTCACACTAGACACAATTGACACTGAATTTGAGACAGCCTGGCAAACCATCCTCCATGACTGTTCCCTCAAATTGATGCAATTACTCATTTGCAAACTAAATGAGACGAGAGACCAACTACTTAACCAAATACGAGAAATCGATAAGAGCTTTACACCCATTAAAACAGACCCTAATTTTATAAAACTAGAACATCTAGCTAAAACCAAGCTAGAAAAAAGAGAAACCCGTATCATCACTATTAAGAAAAAGAAGGCTCTTAGGGACAAACTCAACCAAAACAAACACAAAGACAATAAGAAAAAACTCCTGCTCCAGTCTAAAAATCAACACAAAAAAGGCCAAAAACATCATGCTAAACAAACCAACACAAACACAAAACAAGCACCCAAACATAAATCCATACTTCCACCTGTCATCATCAAAGGAAGTAACACGCCCCCACACCGCCCATATCATTGCGACTACAGAAAACTTGGATACACATACCAGCAGTTTTTGAGTAAATTACACTCCAACCCCGGTAGCCCCCCAACCCTTATTGCACCCAACCCTCAACCGAATACTCCACTCACTCCAACATCAGACACCTCTTCCACTCTGACCGACATATCCTTGATATCTAACTCCACACTCGACAACTCCCAAGCAGGAGATTCTGAATACACCAATAGGGCGATAGAATCATTTGAAAAAGGCTGGAAAGACCTAGATATTAGTAGCATCCTTCACAAGGAAATAGGCGACACACTCGTAGAAGACCAACCGTCCAATAACACAGAATGTGTGTCTTTTTTAGAACTAAGACCACACACATCACATACAAATCCACTCAATACACAGACCCATCAACAGACCGAAAACATGACCCAAACACCCACACAACAGGTAAAAAGAAAAAGGGAACAACACGGAGAGGAGGCAGAGGAGGTAAACAAACACGCAAAGAAAGAACAAACAGAGAACCCCTTCAACCAGTAGGTGTCTTCAACCTCAGCAATTTCCCACTAGAACCAAGTCACATTTCCCTCCTCAACAAAGGACTCAAATTTGCACCAACAAACAGACCGAAACCTTTCAATATCTACTTAGATTTGCATCAGTATTTGCGCAAACTCACATTGCACAAATACTTTGCCAAAACACCATTAGAGAGGAATGCAACCACCCAGACACAAACAGGAGATTTTCTACATACCTCTTTAAGATCACCATCCAAATTCTACCCCACACATATGAAAGGTGACTTCATCAATACGTTTCAAAGACTCGTTGAGGACAACCTCTCAACCATTCAAACTAAAAAACATAACAAGTACATAAACATTACACTAGCGGAAAAAGCAGCCCTGAAAGATCTCAGAGACAATAAAGAACTAGTACTCAAACCTGCCGACAAGGGAGGAGGAATTGTCCTTATGAATTTAAATGACTACAATATAGAGGCAAATAGGCTACTAGGGGACAAAGACACATATCTACGCTTGGAAAGCAACCCCATAAATGACATGAAAAAGAGCCTACAACACCTCCCTAAGACAGCACAAGAAAGAGGCATACTAAACAAACAAGAATATGATTACCTTTACAATCACCATCCAAAAATCCCAGTCTTTTATTTTTTGCCAAAAATCCACAAAAACAGTACCCATCCCCCCGGACGCCCCATCATATCCGGCATCCAATCTTTAACGTCAAACCTTTCCGAATACATAGACCAATATTTACAGCCGTACATATTCAAACAACCATCATACATTAAGGACACAACACAGATCCTGCAAACTTTGAAAGATATACAATGGAATGAAAACATGTGGCTGGCTACCAGCGATGTGACATCACTATACACAGTAATAGACCACGAATTAGGTTTAAATAGCATAAGAAACACCCTGGAACATGACAATACACTACATACAGACCAACAAAATGTCATATTAAACAGCATCGACTTCATCCTTCGCAACAATTACTTCTGGTTTCACAATACATTCTTTCTACAGCAGAGGGGCACCGCCATGGGAACATGCTTCGCGCCCAGTTATGCGAACCTGTTCATGGGTTCATGAGAAAATCAAAACATCTGGAATCACCCTCAACTGGGCGCGGGCCTGGTCCTATGGCGGCGCTTCATTGACGATGTCATATTCATATGGCAGGGCACTGAGGACACCCTCAAAGAGTTCATAACCCACATTAATCAGAATACCTTCAACCTGGCTTTCACTACAAATTACAGTAAGCAAAAAGTAGAATTTCTAGACCTTGATATCCATATTTCAAACAACACCATTCAGACCAAAACATTCAGAAAAACAGTTGACGTAAACAGCTTCATTCTTTCCACTAGCCACCACAACCCACGATGGCTCTCAAATATTCCCACCGGCCAATTTAAATGCATCAGAAGAAATTGCACCAACATTTCGGATTATGACACACAAAGTGAGACACTCATTCAACAATTCACAGAGCATATCTAGAAGCCAGAACTACGGACAGGGAATCACTCCTCACATATGCCCAAAACAAACCCCAAACACAACAACAAAAAACAAAAAAATTTTTAATCACAGAATATAATAAAGCCAGCAAATCCATTCAAAACATCCTCAAAAGACATTGGCACATCCTACTAAAGGATGATCTATTAGCCCCTATAATTGGCCCATACCCACACATAATTTTCCGCAAAGCCCCTAACTTACAGTCGAAACTGGTGTCCAACCACATCAGAGACAACATGACACCTACTTGGCTTACGGCCACCAAAGGTTTCTTCCATTGCGGAACGTGTATAGGCTGCAACACCCTAGGTTACCACCACACCAAACCCACCACAACGATCAACTCCACTGCCAACACTCGCTAATTTAATATCAACCATCAGATAACCTGCACCACCAAAAACGTAATTTACCTGCTACAGTGCCCTTGCAGGTTTCAATATATAGGGAGGACAATACGGCCACTACGTGTGCGAATAAGGGAACACATCAGAAACATCCGTAAAGGTCACACACAACATAGTGTATCAGAACATTTCCGGACCACACATGACCAAAACCCCACCAACCTACATTAGACATTGTCACAAAAGACTGGAGAGGCGGAGACTTCACGAAACGCATAAATAGGCGAGAAATTGAGTGGATTTATAACATGAAAACTTTGACTCCGTCAGGCCTAAACATAGACCTGGAAATAAATACCATCCTGTAACTCTCCACCAACACAATCCGTCCCAGCACTATTCACCCCACCTATCCATTTAAACATTCCTTAACACCTAGAGCATTAGCAATAATAATGCTTATAATCATACTGATATCAGGATTATTTTGATAACCATATCAATATTGATATTGGCAACTTCATTATTACCTCTACCCCTTAAGTCAGCACACACCTATTTATCACCCCAAGACCTCAGGACAAGCCACCACCCCCCTATCTACCCATTAACCATCCTTCCTCACAAACTCCTCTAATCTCTTAAACCGCCTAAACCCACCACTATCTGCTCCATCCTAGACTACCATTATTGGACTCATCATCCAATAATCTTCTCCCCCTCAACATGCCCCTCATCCACCATAGCTTCAAATAACGGCCCCCTCCCCCTCTCCTCCCATCAATCAATCATCATCCCTGCTCCAATCACCTATCCCCAGCCTCATGATAAACCCTTCTCCCACATGCACATGCCCATTCCCTTGATAAAGTCACCGCAGCAGTGACGAAACGCGTTGGTACATTTAACCAGACATATACTGTTATATACGTTTATTAGTCTCCAATAAATTAGTTTTATGCAATATTGCATTGTTCGGCCAGCTTCTGTAACTTCATTGCCACCACTTCCGCACTTACGTCGGGCCTCCAAGTCATCAACGGCTCCAGATTACGGCTACAGTACCCTCTAGCTGGAGACGCTGGACGCTTGACGTCCACACAGACAGCCCAGCTGACACCGTGAGAGGCGCCAGGAGACGCAGACCGACGTCATCAGTCCGGGACCCGGAACTCCATCAAGGCGGACGGCAAACCCATGCTCCCCAGCAAAGATTCTAATACACTGCAGAGCTACAAGACACGTATCTGCCCAAAAGATAAGCAGAAACGGACCCCATACCAGATGTTGTTGCCTGTCTCTTTTTCTATCTACCTACTGCCACCACCGCTGCAGTTATCAACCTCCACCACCAGTACCACCAGAGACTCTACTACAGCAGCTTTCAACCTTCACCCCAATCGGGGGCATTTGACTGTAATATACTTTCCACTACAACCCCCCAAATCCATAGCATCCCACTACCACTACAAGATACCCTCTATCCATCTGCAGAAACCATAGACATCTACACACTCACACAACCCCATCTACATCCACCAGCCTGAGCGCTACTAAGCTCTAAACTGTACTTTGTTAATCATAAATGGTGACACATCACCTCTACTGCCACAGCAAAGTACCCTAAAGTACCATCGCCCACCACCGAACAATCCCTCAACACCCCCAACAAACCTGAAATGGAAATTTGGATACCTATGTCAGACAAATTGGTAGAGCTTAGTGCGGTCAAATCTTAACTGAGGGTATGCAAACTCCCTCATGGAGTTACAGGACTTACTTGTACAGGTTACCTATATAACCCCTCTTTCTGTCACCTGTGCATATAAAACCTATTTCTGTTCTCTGTATTTATATAACTCATTTTTCAACCCCTCAAATCCATAGCATCCCACTACCACTATAAGATACCCTCTATCCATCTGCAGAAACCAAACACATCTACACGCTCACACAACCTCATTTACATCCACCAGCCTGAGCGCTACTAAGCTCTAAACTTTCTACTGCTATACTACATACTGTGACAGGACACAAAGAAAGTGTTATCTCTCTTGTTTCTGGACACTAATATACACAACAAAACAAAGAACAACCTAAATGGAGAGCAGCATAATAAAAGGAAACAGAATATTTTCCCTCTGACTGGTTGTATAGTTGAACTGAGTGCTAGATCATTCTTTTGGCTTTAAGTTGGACAATCTATTACATTAGTTTCCTATACAATCCTTTCAACGTTGCTTGTGACACTAGTAAGAGGAAACAAACATTTACCTCACTGACTATATCAAGCCTGGTCAGCCTATGGCTCTACAGTTGTTTTAAAATTACAACACCCAGCATGCTTTGTCATTTATCACCTATGTTTATACAGTGAAAGAATGCTGGCAGTCGTAGTTTTACAACACCTGGAGAGCCACAGGCTGGCCAGGCCTGGCCTGTATACATGATTACTGAGTCTTCGCTTGAATCATCTCTATTACACTCTATTGAATATATTCAGTGAACTGAGAAGTGGTCTGATATGGGAGGAAGTCAATGGGGGAAGGTAACATCATGAATTAACCGCTCCAGGTGATGCCGACCGTAGTGACTCCATAAATGCAGGCTGTTCTCCCGATATCCTGGGAGGGCCGACAAATCTCCCGCATGAGAGGCAGGGGGGCCTCTCATAATAGTAATCCATAGTGTTAGGGATTACTGGGCGGGACTTAATGACATGATCTTCGTCATCAAGCCCCGCCCACCACTGGAACACTATGAATTAAGGTAGAAAGGATTTCAAGACACAATTTGCATAAATCATGTAATTTAACCCTGCCCCCGTGCCAGCCTCTAGCTCTTCCCTCTGGGATCTCTCCTTCCCTATAACTTGCTGAATTTTAGAAGAATAAAGCCATGGCATTATCTCATGCAGTCTTCCAGACCACCACTTTCTTTAACAACATCCTCATTTGGAGGTAGATCTGTAACATACCATTTTCAAATGAAAACTGACTTCCTCAAAGCAATCCATGCTTCACAAGATTAATCCTCAAATTCTGGGGTTGCTGCTGTTACTGCTGCGGGTGAAACTTGTCTAAAAGACCGCATATACACAATCTACGTATCGAAACGATACGCAGATTACGTACAATAGCTACTACGCATGCGCAGTAGCTATTGTTTTTTGAATTACGTCTATGAAAGACGGACGTAGTTCTGGATCCAGCCTAATATTAGAAGTAAAGATTAAAAAATAGTCATCAGATATTAGAATTAATGTCCAATAGGTGGATCCAGAAGTAAGAAGTTCATCAATCTGTTTGCAGAAGTTGGTGATATTCTGACAGTGTGCATGTGCGTGACAGATGTTCCACATCAGGACTCCTATCATAGGTAACTCCATGCAGAGAGAGCGTTACTTTAAATCTGCATGCCTTATCCCCACCAGAGAGACAGGGATAGGCATGCAGATTAAGGTAAGTGGGTGGCGGAAGGAACATTCTCATGGGTCTGCATTTAGACGGATGCAGATCTGTGAAGAGATTTTAGGGCAGGGTTCTGAACATGTGAGTGACCGGAACTCTGCATGTGAGTGAGGAGTGACAGGGAAGTTCACTCACCTATCACGTACGGACTTACTGACCTCCGTGCATACGGAGAATGCACAGAGGTCAGGATCAAGTGTGTGTTTAGCAGCAACCTGAAGCAAAGAGACATATCCTATGCAAACAGATAATTATACTATTGGAACAAAACACAACCAATCAATGAGAGAGGAGAAACAATGCCTTGTTAGTGAGTAGTATATAGCAATTGTTTTAACCTTATGTATAGGTAATGTTAAACAATTGTCATCAGATATCAGGATTAACATTCAAGGACTGTATTCAGACTAAAGAGTGCTCTAAGAACGCACGGAATAGCAAAAGTCCGCACTTATGTGGCAGGTGCACTCCCATGACACTCCCCTCTGACGGACGTAATTTAGCTGATTTCTGCGTGCTATAGCCCTGCCTTAAATTCTTGGTGCGTATCGTTGTGCGGATGTAGTTAATGTACGTGTGGAATTGTCCAACCCATACTGTGCAATTTAAATGCTTTCCCCCACCCACATTACGTATTCTCCCATGTACGGAGCATAGTCACGCCCTATCGTACAGAATGTTGCACGTACGGAAATCAATTCCGTATGTAGTGAGATCTGATGCATAATATCTGCTGTGTGCATTCGCAGATCTTTAAAAACCACCAGTTACGCACACGGCATGCATATGTTTGTGAATGTTAATAAGTCTGATGCACTTTTTGGCCTCCAGCAGCTTAATCACAGCTCAAATGAAGTGATATATTACCATCTAAAAGGAGAAGAATAGAGTGATATAGAAGCGGATAGTGTGATCCAGCAGATATTAGCAGATATTACACATAAACATTTAAAGTAGGAAAGTAGTTCATGTGTGTTACTTAATGCAGGGTAGAGCAAAGCTGGGCCAATATAGATAGAGGGATGTGATGGAGGAGAGTAAAGGATGTTATGATGTGAAAAGAAATGTTGTATAAGGATAGCACAAACAAAGTTTTGTAAGTATTGCTAGCTAGAATAGTGTATTTAGCTGAAATTAAATAGAATAATAAATACCCACGTTATTTGCGGTGCAAAGCTAATTCCACGTATTTTTTTGGGGCAAGGGCGTCACAACATTTTTTGTTGGGAGGGGGGGCAAGAATTTAGCCATCCCACTGGTGCCTCCATCTCACCCTGGTGCGCCCCCACCACCTTGTTGTGTAATAGGCCTGATTGCGCAGACATGTCATAGGTGTGAATAAAACAGCAGTCATTAAAAGCAGCAAACGGAATGATAACACATTGCAAATGTTGCACCCCTGCAGTGTGTGCAGTGCAGTGTTGGGGATTGCAGAGTGCTTTAGGCAGTGTGAGCAGTGACAGCTAGTGTGGGGCTGTTGCTAGGAAGCAGCCAGAAGACAGCCAGCTGGTGCTCGAGGGCGGTTGCCAGGGCAACAGTCAGCTGACAGGGGCATGCACTGGAGCGCAAGGAGCTTCTAGAAGGATCTGGGAACAAGGAGCTTCTAGAAGGATCTGGGAAAAGTCAGTTGGAGAGGCAGTTGGTTGGAGAGTGGGAGTTAGCAGTAATTGATGATAGAGAGCTGGAGGGTGTGTGACGAAAGAAGGAGGCATCAGAGGTATCAGGATAGTCGGAAAAGGTGCTGTTAATTGGAGGAGGTATCAGAGATATCGGGAGAAAGCCGGGGGGAGGTGCTGTGAGTAGGGGAAAGCATTGGTGGTGTTGGACAGTACTGAGAGATAGAGAGAGAGTTGGTGGGAAGATTACAAGCTATTTGTGGTGTTAAAGTCGCAAGGAAGATCAGAGACTATAATATATCTTGTACCATCGCTAAGGTGACAGTGAAAGATAAAAGCAGAAGCAATAGCACAGACTGTTTATTATACGGACTCCGTTATAAACTCTATAAAGAGAAGTTTTCTAGATCACCTATCTATTAATTGCAACTGTTTTGTGTAATTGTTTGATAAGATCTGCTATAATAATATTTAAACTATTATATTCGTTAGACTGGATAGTTTATAATTGCAACTAATTGCAACTGTTTGTTATAACTTGTTATAATAGTGCTCAAGCTATTATATGTGCAAAACTTGTTGGTTTTGAATTGCAATTGCTTTGTAAATGTTTCAAATGCGCTGTGGCCACAGTATTCCGAAAATTCTCCTGTTTACACGCAGCTGAAGAGGCTTCTTCTTCCTCCCGGCATCTTCTAATGACATTCCGGCCAGTAGGGGGCAGTGTTTATATACTGAAGGTCAGGGTCAGACTGGGGCATGAAGGGCCCACCAGGGAATACTGTGATGGGGGCCCACCACATAGTCAATGGGTGTGGTCAAAAAGTCATTGCCGGAGGATGCTTGTATCAATTTTAGATGAATTTTATATGAAGGATTGTTGTTAATAAATTGTTATTCTTTCAATTTGTTTCTCCCCTTCATATCCCCGAGAGGGGAAGGAAGAACCTTCATCATCATTTCAGCATTGAACATTTATCCCTTATAATCACACAATTGGGTAACCACAACTGACACTTCCCACTGTGGGTTCTCCAGCGCTTTGGGGTTTCTCCACTTTCATATATCTTATATCAAGGGTTGTGACTGGCTAGAGGAGGGTGGCATTTTTTAAAGGAAGAGGTGTAATAGAATACGAGGACATGAATATAAACTGGAGGGAGGAGGAAATGTGCGGAAAAATTACTTCACTGAAAGGGTGATAGATAAGTGGAATAGCCTCCCATCTGAGGTGGCTGAGGCTAACACACTACAACAGTTTAAACATGAATGGGATAAATATAAGGCTATCCTAAATCTTAAACTAAATTGAGGGTAAAAAGGTTCTATGGTTTGTATAGTTTTAAATAAACAACTGGGCAGACTGGATGGGCCATGTGGCTATTATCTGTCATCACTTTCTATGTTTCTAAGAAATATGATGCCATATGACTGATATCTCAACTGTTCCCTGTATCCCAATTAGCACTTCCACCAGCCTTAATTTCCACACCAAAGATATAGAGGATATCCAAATAGGGGAAGGGGAAGATGCAGCACATTTAAAAGAGGAAGAGGGTGCCCAAACATCCATCCATCCAAGTTTAGGAGACACCTAACCAATTTAATTCTATACTGACATTCAGTAGGTTTTACTCCCTTATTTTTTTATGAGCAGGATGATGGCCTATTTTTTAAGGAGATAATAGGATGGGAGTAAGACATCGTCCCTATTTAACAGATCTCTCCATAAGGATTCTAACCTCCTGAATCTTGGTAACAATAGAAGAGGGGGGGAAGACAAGAGGCAATAAGAAACAGAGGAGGAAAAGTATTAGGGAAAAGAAAATTGAACGTACAGCTAATAACCAACAGATAACCCACACATTTTATGAAGAATTTAATATATTGAAAAAAGGTCTAAAATTTGCTCCCAATAATAAATGTGACTCATTTGACCTATTTGACCTCATTTGACCTATTGACTTGCAAAAATTAATTAGAAAAATGACCCTAAAGAAATTCTTCCAGGATGACAACACACTAATGTTCCCATGGTAGAGACCATGTTCAAATTCAAATCTAATATCTTATCAAACACAAAAAATTGTGATTTTGTTGAAACATTTGAAAAACTAAGTATCAATGATCTGCATATTTTGGATAAAGGAGGCAATAATAAGTGTAAGAGTAAAATTAAAAATGTCAAAGGAATTTGAAGCTTTGAAAAATCTCAAAAAGAAAAGGAGTTATTTCACAAAAAGAAAGGGATTATTAAAAAACCCCAGAACCCACCATTCCCTGATATAGAAGCTCCCCAAAATCCATAAGGATGGTCAATTCACCAGGCTGTACTATTGTGGCAGATACAGACTTACTTACAGTCAACATGTCCTGTTTCATTGATCTCCAACCTTTCATGAGCCATATTCCAAAATTTATAAGACACTATGGATATTATACTCCACAATATTTACTTTTGTTTCAATGGAGAGTATTTTTTAGAAGTTAGCGGCATGGCTATGGGGTCCAGGTTTTCCCCCTACTATGCCAATTTGTTTCTGGCTATGTTGAGAATTGACCATCTCATGGCATCAGTATATTGATGATATACTGTTTATATGGGAAGGTACTAAAGAAGAATCGGATATTTTTTATAATAAACTCAATATGAATAGTCTAAATATTCAACTCTCTTTTGAATTTAGAGAGACTTTGGTTATTTAGACCTAAATTTGTACATAGAGAACAATCAACTAAAAACACAGAACTTCAAAAAGCCCACTGATACCAGCTCATTTATTCTGACAGCCAGTAACCATCACTACACATGGTTAAGAAACATCCCCAAAGGACAATTTATGAATTTTAAACTCTAAAGTTCACTTAGAGGCAGTGTGCGCTCAGAAAGCAAATAGCACGACAGGGTTAAAGACTGAGCCCCAAGGAACCCGCCTACCCCGGACGTGAAGCCACTGAACACACGTGGACGGAGATTCCGGCGCAGATCGGCATCACTACCCAAGCGGCCACAGCTCTGCGACAACGCAGCCAGCCAAGCGGACGAAACTCCCTAAGGACATAGTTCCAAGGAAGGACCGCAGGAGCCGTTCACGGACGGACCTACAGGTACTTTTTTGATCATAACCAAGTAAGGCATCGTTTAACATGCACAGTCCCCTTTGCCAATCTACACACACAGTGTATGAACACTGTATCCAAAAGGTATCAATATCGTTAAACACCGCTGAAGGACCCACTCTCATTTGACCAAATTAACATATGAACCACTCTTTTGCCCTATAGAAGCGCTATTGTACTTCATCTTCATTAACGTAGTCCATTTTTGGGGGTAAATTGAGAAGCTCCAGAGGTACTACCCAGGCAGCATCTAGCACAAATAGGGCACGGTTAGCGCCCAATCTCTCACACCCTTCTCACGCTAGTGTTCAAAGACACTCAGACATGCCGCACAATCATGGGCTCCTCTGCCCTTCCTACCCCAGACATAGGTGTCTGGCATAGACGCTCTCTCTTCCCACTCTTAGCTTCCAAGCTCTCTCCGGCTCCATGTTATCTTCTCAACGTCTGGCGCCACACCGTGATGGTTCTCAACTCTCCAAATCCTCTTACCCTCTTGTTCTAGCTGAACCTGGTCCTGTTCGCCCTAACCTACCTCACTTTTCTCACTCTTCTCACACTCTTTCTACCCGCCGCTCCTATCTCTCTTATTCTCCCCTTCCTCTTCTTCTGGTGTATTCCTGGTTTGATTAATGTTGTTCTATACCAAAACAAACTGAAAACGATTCTTTTACCTGAAAGGTTACATTCTTTGCTGCATCTTCTAAATTCACCATATCTATCAACTATGTTCTGCACGTGAAATGTACATGCTTCTTATGTTTGGTTTTCAATAAACAAATATTAAACATTAAAAAAAAAAGTGTGTGGAACCAAACAATCTTTGTGTTTCCTTTATCTTCCAGTGTAATAGTCAGTATAAGGAGATTGAAAATATCAATGATGTTGCTCTAAGCAACATCTCCACTTTTCCTTTCCCGCATCTTGGTAAATCTAGCCCAATGAATCTATACCATGCAATACCAAAAACTGTGTCTACATGGTTAAATGTAAATATGGATTACATTACATAGGGATTAAGAAAGTAGATAGTCATTAGCATAAACATGATTGTGGCTCTCAATTAGCAAAGGTAGAAATGGAGTAAATTTTATGTTTAACTCTTTACAACCGGATGGTCTGAACCAAGAATTTGAAGTAAAATAGATCCTATGACCTTTTTATTCTAACTGAATTTTTCTGTTTTATATTTTAGACACTTGCCTACAACCATACAATCCTTTATATGCCCAATCTTGTCTGATCATGGAAGTGATACAAGATTGGGCCTGGTTAGTACTGTGATGGGAGACCATATGGGAATACCAGGTGCTGTAGGTGAAAAGGTAATCCTAAACAGCTGAGAATTTTTAGCCTCTTTAAAGTGTATTTATGGATTAATCTGAGAAATCCCTTTTATCATTATATAAGTTTACACCTACACTTTTATTATCAGAGTATCATGTTGATAGTTTCCTTTATCTGAAGATCATTATCACTTATTTTTGTAGAACGTAATCAATTGTCACATTTCCACAGATTAAGTTTATTAGAACTATATTATATTGTCTTTCATATCTATATTTTTAATTTTGGTATGTTTATACTTAAGTTTTTATTTAGGAACTATGGCCCGGATTCACACTACCGGACGTATAGCATATAGCGTTTTTTGCTACTGCGCATGCGTAGTAAATTTTTTACTTAATCTAAGTATTTTTTCGTTGTATGATTGTGAATATGCGGTGTTAAAGATGCTATACCTCCGGTAGTGTGAATCCGGGTCCATATTTGTAATATATATAAAGATTTTTAATGGCTAAATATTTACCTACATTCTTTATAAACCCCTTAATAGTAATCTGTAGCATTCCAATTATTTGTGACTTATCTACTTTAATAAACTAGATTAGGTATGCCCTGTGGCTACAACTATAGCCAATTGATGTATAGATTATCTGTACAATTAGTTTGTAATGTAGAATTAAATATATTTATGTTCCTCCGTTTATGAAACTAATGCATGTTTAAAACATTTATTTCCAACATGTTGTTTTAAGTGCATACAATTTAATGGAAATTTTTTTATATGGGTTCTATGAGGGTTCCGCTGTTAACATCTCTCTTCCTGGCAGGGGATTCGTTTCTCTAGTTCTCTCATCCACTATGCAGTACATTCTTGTATTAGTGATTTAAGTGTCTTATTACATTCAGTTACCAATTTTAAATTTCATGCACCTATATTGTTTCTATGTTATTTGTTTTATGTGTATTTCTGTGAGTAAAAGTATTTATTTTAATTCAAGTATATTGCCTGACCTGCTTTTTCTCTTTTTTCATTAATTGCTTTGAGAAAATATATTAAGGAAGAAGAATGCTATAGGACTGATCACATAACTCTTGCTGAATCGTATTGATTAATACTAAAGGACTTCCTAATTCCTTATTTTCTTTATCTTTTTTCTCTCACCGTCTCTTAGCTCCTTAAAACCAAAAAGAAAGAAAGAAATCCTGGCATATTACAACTTAACCAGGTAATGTTGTAACATCCACAACAAATGCCTACTCACACTCCGACATCTTGTTATATCAGCTTATAATGAAATATTTTCTAGATCTCCTCTTTAGTTAAGGCAGGCTTAAAGCCCACAGGAGAAAGGAGTGACAAGGGGTATTCACTCCCATCTCTGTTGGACGGACAGACTCCCCCATGTATGGAAAGCTTTCACATCACCATCGGTGAAAAACCCGGGTCTTTCAACCCGGGTTTCTCCTGGTGGAAATGCCAGGGCACAAAAAAAGCCACCTTTTAAGTCCACAAAAACCCGGGAAATTCCTGGGTCTGACCCTTAAACACTGCAGATGGCAAGGATGGCAGGACATGCTAGCGCTTGGAGAACCACAAGTGCCAGTATGCCCTGTCATCCGTTACAGGTCATGAGTTGCGGTGGGCAATAGGATTTTTTATTTTTTATTTTTCAAAGACCTCCCCCACAGATTAAAAGCTTGGAAGATGGTAAGTACTTCTTTTTATTTATCGTTTTTATGCTATTTTTTATTCATTTCTTTTATGTATTTTATAATTAGCGTTTGTTTATATTTTTATTATTTGGGGTATTAAATAATTATTGTTTATATATAGGGGAGCATTAAATGTTAAGTCTTTTTTTAATGGTAGGGGCCGGCCCTTTATTTTATTTAGTAGCTAGGAGGGGTATCAATTTGTGTTTTGTTGTAATGGATGACAGGGCATGCTGGCACTTGTGGTTCTCCAAGTGCTAGCATGCGCCTCTCTCTCCTTTGCCCCCCACATCCGCACCCTTTCACTGTCCTGCCGCTTACATTTCCACATTACTCGCATCAGACCCTTCTCGACAACTGACGCCACTAAAACGCTCACTCTCTTGTTATCTCCCGTCTGGACTACTGCAACATTCTCCTCTCTGGCCTCCCTCTGGTCCGTCTCACACCCCTACAATCTATACTAAATGCTGCAGCCAGACTCATCTTCCTCTCCCAACGCACTGCCTCCACCTCCCCTCTCTGTCAATCTCTAAACTGGCTTCCTGTCCTTATCAGAATTCTCTTTAAGCTCCTTACCACAACTTATAAGTCTCTCTCCTCCTCCACCACTCCCTACCTCTCCTCCCTTATCTCCATCCACATCCCCTCCCGTCCACTCCGCTGGTGACCGCCGCCTCAACTCCAACCTGATAACTACTTCTCACTCCCGCATCCAAGACTTCTCCCAGGCCGCCCCTCTCCATTGAAACAACCTACCACATCCTATCAGGCAATCCAGCACCCTCCAATCCTTCAAACGCTCCCTTAAAACCCACTTCTTCAGGCTAGCCTATCCTTCCTCCACCTAAGCTTACCTGCCCTCCCCATATTCATAAACATAACTGTGTCACCTGTTTGTTCACTCTCTCTCACTCAGCATGTTAGCTCTTATGAGCAGGGTCCTCCTTCCTCCTATCATCATCCATCTACCCTGTCCTCATCACTTCCCACCTTTTTCTCTCTACTATCTATCTCTTTCCTTTTTCATCTGCTTCTACACACATATCCAGCATCTTTATTTTCCTCACATATTGTGTTGATAATTTTGTATTATATTTAGTTTTTGCTTAATACATGTATTCTATTTCTTAATATTTTTTTTACCCTCTGTTAATTATTATATTGTATATGCAACTATTGTTTTTGCTATTGCAGGCGCTGCGAATACTGTGTGGCACCTAATAAATAAATGTTAATAATAATAGGCCTGATCTAGACCTAGTTAAGTGCTTGCTCTTAGTTCTTCACCACTGTGTCTCCTGTTTGTTCACTCTCTCTCACTCAGCATGTTAGCTTTTATGAGCAGGGTCCTCCTTCCTCCTATCATCATCCCTATACCATCCTCATCACTTCCCACCTTTTTCTCTCTACTATCTCTCTCCTTTTTCATCTACTTCTACACACTTACCCAGTATCTTTATTTTCCTCACATATTGTTTTGATAATTTTGTATTATATTTAGTTTTTGCTTTATACATATATTCTATTTCTTAATATTTTTTACCCTCTGTTATTATATTGTATATGCAACTATTGTCTTTGCTGTTGCCAGCGCTGCGAATACTGTGTGGCACCTTATAAATAAATGTTAATAATAATAACAACAATAATAATAATAATATAAGGATCAATAGTGTGGAAATACTGAAGGTATCTCTCATCCATTAAATCGCGCATTCAAATCACGGTGTTAGTGGAAAGTAACCGGCAGTAAAAGGCAGACAGTCTGACAGGTATAGAGCAGTGACAGAGTATGAGGCTCAGACACGGGTCAGCTGGGGGTGTCGGTGGGTGTTGCAGGCGGTCCACGTCTTCGCTGTTATGTCACAGAGGCCGCAGCCAGTGAGGGAGCCTCATCAGCAGACCCGGATGTAGAGCGCGCGGTGGCCTGTGTGAGACGCGCTGCCGCCCGGGAGCATACACTGTGCGCGGCTCGGTGCAGGCCGCACTCATTCTCCCCGAGGCAGCGGCCGGGGCGCTGTGTGTTATGAGACAGTAAAGCCTCTCTCCTGACACGTTACCCCCCAAATACCCGGCTGCGTCCTGACTCTCAGACATGGCGCCCATGGGCATCCGCCTGTCCCCCCTGGGAATCGGGGTGTTCTGCCTGCTCGGACTGGGGGTGCTCTATCACGTGTACTCGGGCTTCCTCACTTGGCGGTTCCCCTCGTTATTCCTGGGGGATCGGGCGAACGGAGACGCGGCGGAGCTGGGGGAACAGGTTCAGCTGGCGGACGGCACCATGGTGGACCTGCGGGAGCTGCTAGCAGTGTCGGTGCAGGCTGCACAGATGGGCGGCGTGGAGGTGAAGGCGGTCCGGGAGAGTAACAAGCTGAACGAGAACCTGAAGGGCAAGACCAGGGAAGGGGCAGACGACAAAATGACCCGCGGGGACCTGCTCTCTAACAAGAAGATGGCAAACCTCATTCACACCGCCTTCCCCGGGGTGCAAGTGAGTCAGGAAGGCGCTTTATGACGTCACGCTCATGAAGTTATGACGTATGCAGAGTAGTGTGTTGTATTCTGATGCCATGCACCAGTCCCACACACCCACTTATGTACGGTGCCCTCCTTACCAAATGCCAAGAACGACCTTAGAGATGCTTGTTACATTGGCTATGGACATCTTAGTTTATTTTTAGTATATTGACAGTTCTATGTACCAAAATAAATGATAAATGCTGACAGATATAGCAGACAGCAAGGATAAATTAAGTTTCCTATGATGTTTAAATTAATATTACTGTAATGGGCCTATTTTTAAAAAATAAAAAAATCTGGATACTTCCCTTTTTAGGTTTATATAAATATATTAATATTTAGGTAAAAGTATAAACATGTTTGTCCCTTCCTCCAGGCCTTCATATTCATGTTGATTTCTTACTATTGATGACAACATCACCGTCCAAAAGAATAATGCTGTATACTTTGGCCATTAGCAATGCAAACTTAGATTAAGAGGTTGAAGGGATCTAATTTTGTATAGCTCATGTACAGAATAAAAAGAAACGATTACTGTCCGTTACTCAGTTTCCAGTTTATTGCTGATAAATGCCCAGAAATAGCATGTAAGAACATTTGCCATTGTGACAGGAATAAGTCTAGGAACCCATTGCAATGTTGCATTTATAATTATATGTTCCCTTAAAAATTAAGCCCTTAGTACCACCTGACAGTGGTCCAAGTATCACCAGTGGTTCTAGTACCTCTAGTTCGGATGCCCTGGTCTAGAGTTTACATATTTATTTCCACATACGTTTGGGTAAAAGTGTCCTGAGAGTTTGTTTTAATTCCTTACAAAATACAATAGTTAATGGGGCTGATCCAAAGTTTGGGAGTAAGGGGGCAAAACAGGTGTAAGTGTACAGATCAGCCAAACCATTTTTAAAAGTAAGGGGTGCTAATTACTTTTAAATCTTTTGCATGTAGGGAATATGCTTTACTTTTGCACATAGAACTCAAATACTGCATAGCTTTGTGTTTAATATATACAATAGGGTTCAGCTAAAAAACTTCGCCTCTCAATTCTAATTCTGGTTTCACAATTTAAAATTAGCTTCCCATTGCAGTTATTATAGTTAAGATTTATGCTTTCTAGTTGTGGGATAATTAAAGGATTATTGAGATAGAATCTTGTTCAAGTTTTAGGGGCTGATTCAGAGTTTGGGAGTAAGTGTAAAATAGGTTCAAGTGTACAGCTCAGCCAAACCATTTTGCAATGTGAGGGGGGTGATAATTAATTAGTTGTATGGGTACTGTTTGCTAAGTTAGAATCATTACGACAACTCATTTATCATTTTTGTACATGTTAATTAGACCTAAACTTTAGAGCACGTTTAAACATAGAAAGTGACGGCAGATAAGATCCAGTCTGCCCATTTGTATATTCAAAACTATACTGACCCTAGACCCTATTTACCCTCAATTTAGTTTACAATTTAGGATACCCTTATATTTATCCCAAGCATGTTTAAACTGTTTTACTGTATTGGCCTCAACCACCTCAGACGGGAGGCTATTCCACTTATTTACCACCCTTTCAGTGAAGTAATTTTTCCGCACATTTCCTTTGAATCTACCACCTTCCAGTTTATATTCATGCCCTCGTGTTCTATTACACCTCTTCCTTTGAAAAATGCCCCCTCCTCTAGCTGGTCACAACCCTTGATGTATTTGAAAGCTGCTATCATGTCCCCCCTCTCCCTTCTCTACTCTAAGCTATACATGTTTAGTTCCTCTAGCCTTTCTTGGTATGATTTGTTACACAGGCCATGGACCATTTTAGTTGCTCTTCTTTGCACAGTATCTAATATATTTATGTCTTTCAAGGGGCATCACTACTTCCCACTTTCTGCTACTAATTCCTCTCCCTATGCAACCAAGCATCTGACTTGCCTTTCTCATTGCTTTGTTACATTGGAAATAATGACTCCTAGATCCCTTTCCTCCTCAGTAGATTCTAATGTAATGCCATTAAGGATATATTGAGACTTTGGGTTTTTGTGCCCCAAGCTTTTTTGGCAGTTGCCACACTCTTGACCATTCCTCCAGTCTACCTAGATCATCCCTCATTTTCTGTACCCCACCTGGCATGTCTACCCTGTTACATATCTTGGTGTCATCTGCAAAAAGGCATATTTTCTCCTCAATACCACAGGCAATATCACCTATAAAGATATTAAATAGCACTGGTCCAAGTACAGAATCCTGGGTACTCCACTGGTTACCTTACCATCCCCAGAAGAGATTCCATTTACTACAGCCCTCTGTTGTCTATCCTGTAACCAAGATTGTATCCATGCAACTATCTTTAAGTCCAATCCTAAAGTTTCCAGCTTATTTAATAGTCTGCATGTGGCACAGTGTCAAAAGCCTTGCTAAAATCTAGATAAGCTATAGTTAAAACAAGTCATGCTATGACATTTTGATGTATGTACTTGAAAGGTGAACAGGAAGGTAGCCTTACATTTGTATATATGTACTTTCACTGAGCACTGATTGTGGGAATAATGGCACACTTGTGTATGAGCACTGGAATGATGAACTCATTTAGCCTTGTACATCCCCTAGAGAACTCAAACGTATCTGGGCAACTAAATGTTTTAAGTCTGGCTCTGTGCAATAAATTAACTTTTCAATGTGACCCTGATTCAGCATAAATATTTCCTTAGCTAGAAGTCATGCATTTAAACCTAGTATGTTTATGTGCCATATTTTCTAAATAATCTGTACAAGGCTTCTAATAGTGAGCGTTGTTAAAGCTTTTAGCTCTCTCCTGTAAATTGAATCTAATTGTTTTAATGTAATTGCTGCATAATAACCACCTCTTTCTCATTCTATATTATGAGTCTATCATGAAGCCTTCATGTATAAAATAGAGCCCAACCATCTTCCACTCCAGACGTAAATGTACAAATAACTGGAGGAAGGAATTAAGGCAGGGTTTGGCTTTTCTTCCTGTTAACTGATGAGTCTTAAGAATTATTGTTAGTTTCGTAATTTTGGGCCGGATCCAGAACTACGTCCGACTTCCATAGACGGACATAATTCAATAAACAATAGCTACTGCGCATGTGTAGTAGCTATTGTATGTAATCTGCGTATCGTTTGTCTTAAGAAGTTAGTTTCGTAATTTTGGGCCGGATCCAGAACTACGTCCGACTTCCATAGACGGACATAATTCAATAAACAATAGCTACTGCGCATGTGTAGTAGCTATTGTATGTAATGTAATCTGCGTTTCGGTACGTAGATTGCGTATATGCGGTCTAAAAGACCGCATATACGCA
>WWET01002363.1:147928-161373 GCA_011038615.1 Limnodynastes dumerilii
TTTT
Source organism: Limnodynastes dumerilii (assembly GCA_011038615.1). Lineage (NCBI taxonomy): Eukaryota > Metazoa > Chordata > Amphibia > Anura > Limnodynastidae > Limnodynastes > Limnodynastes dumerilii. The sequence goes on from WWET01002363.1 coordinate 147,933, forward strand.
TTTTTTAAATGGAGCGGGCAGTGTATGTTTATTTTTTCACTAAAGGGCCATGTGTACACATTTTGAACAGGGCATGCTGCCGATAGTAGTTCTACAAGCGCTAGCATGCCCTGTCATTCATGGGCATGCTTGCGCCTGTAGTTCTACTACCTGCAGTATGCCCTGTCGGCCGGGAGTTATTTATTTTTTATATGTGTACACATTTTGAACAGGGCATGCTGCCGATAGTAGTTCTACAAGCGCTAGCATGCCCTGTCATTCATGGGCATGCTTGCGCCTGTAGTTCTACTACCTGCAGTATGCCCTGTCGGCCGGGAGTTATTTATTTTTTATTTTACACATAGGCTGCGGCGGCGGGGCAGCCGGGGGAAGGGGTTAATTTTTTAATATACAGCGTTTTTTTTATTTTATTTTAACTTTTTTTTTTTTTTTTAAGCTCCGGTGAGCTGCCTCTACGATACCACCAGCTTTGAGCTGGTGGAATCGTAGGGCTATTTCCGCATGCAAGCGGACTCGTGCTCAGGGAATATTTAAATGAGAAAACCGAACATTTTCTCATTTAAATATCCTAGCACACCCCCTTTGCAGTCGGAATTGGATGCGGGCGGATACCATAAAATCCGCCAGAAATCCGACTTCCTTACGCATGTAGCGCATGCGCAGACCTGTCAAAAAGCATCGCATCCGTGTGAAATTCACACAGATGCGATACTCTGAATCCAGTCCTTAATCACAATTTTCTCTATTTACTTATTTTTTTTTTATTATTTTGCTAATTAGTTTCCCTCGATTGGTTTTGAATAAAAAAAAAGTATTTTCTTGTTTGAATTTGATTGTGGGGTAGTAATGCCAAGGTAAAGGTTTATACCCATTGATTGAAATAAGGGTGTGCAAATTGATACTGTAAGAAAATACAGTGGGCAGTCTCCTTTTCTTTAGAGATCATTATTTTTTAATGTTTTGTTGTTTTCTTTTCCTCTGTTTTAAAGGTTATAAAGTTCTTTCTTTGCTCGATGTGACTAGAAACAAACAGGAAACTGCGGATGTGTATGTCCACGTCACTTACATCAAGAAGTGGGACATTTGTGCTGGGAATGCAATACTGAACGCACTTGGTGGCCACATGACGAATCTTAAAGGAGAAGACATTGTTTACACAGGATCAGATGGCAATGAAGGGGGACTGCTAGCGAGCATGGGGACAGACCACAGTGCGCTTGTTGAAAAATTTTCTCTCAAAATATCAACCAAGTGAAGAACACATCTATATATAAGTAGAAGGCGGTACATAAAGACATTAACTGGTGTTTGTGAAATAGGAGATAAACCAGTGTTGGACAGTGTCCATGCAATTTCGTGCATACACATCTGAGGACTTGATTTTCAAAGTATTTTTCTGCTGTATAATTCTGGGTTGAGGAAGCTCAGAAGCCAAAATGACCGCACTTGAGTTGAGACTATTTTACATATGGATAAATGAATCATGATCTGTTAAGTTTCTGCTTTACTGCTATGTTGATGGGATTTTGAATCTTATTTTAAGTACAAGTACATTTTTCACACCAGCCTTTTCAATAACATTACTAATAATAATAATAATAAAAAGCATTCAGCCTTTTTGCTTTTTATCATTTAAAGTTCTATTTAACATATAGGACATCACCGTTGAAGGCTGTGATTTCTTTTCTGTCATATCTTACATTAAACATTAGAATGAAGCTACATTTTCATTTCAGGACATTTCTTTCAGCTGAGAGCATGTGAATTTCTAAGACCTACACTACAAATATTTCTTATCCTTTATTTATTGGGCTCCTGCTTGCCAAATGCAAAGAACAAGTTTGAGAGTTGTGGGTTGACACAATTTAGGTAAAAAATAATTTATAAAACATTAACTTCTAGTATTGCTTTCTTTTCCCCTGCTTGCACTCATGCTGTCAAAACCTGTTGAAATTTCTGACTTGTATTATGTTTTTTTTATATTTATTTGTTTTTATTTCTAGTGCAGAGTTTGTTGCCTTATAACAAACCATCAATGTTGATGTGTGGTGGGATCAAAATAAAATTGAGTTTTGTGAAATTAAGGACACTTGCGATGTGTATAACCCCTTAGTTTTTGTATGCGGTTATTGCCTCACTGTCTTAGTTATATGGTGTGCTTGCCAGAGAAGTTTCTTGCTAAAATGGATGACAACGAAGGATGAATAAAATATAAATAAGACTAGAGCGCCAAATAAACAAATTAATACTTTGGTCAAGACTATTCGTCTATTTGGCGCTATAGTCTTATTTATATTTTATTTGGTTTTTGATATTTGACAAGCTCCTAACTTGTCTTAAGACCAGCTGCTTATTTTATTTACCATATTTGTTTAGGCGCTAGAGCTTGTTTCTGTTTTGTGACAATGAAGTTGACGACTTGATTACATACCAAGGACATTCTCATGGGAGACTTGCTTCCAAATATATATTGTCTTTAGAGTGGCGAGACTAAAGGGAGTTAGTAAAAGTGCTTCGTTACTGATCCTGCTTCCTTACCAGCTAAAACGTGACCCATTGAGCACACTACATATAAATTGGAACACAAAGTGCAAGCTAAGTTTTATTGACCATCCCTAGTGTAAATCTCCAAAGCACTGTTCAAAAATCTATTGGTAAGACTTCCCAGAAGCGTGGATATTCTAGCAGCAAAGGAGATAAAATCTATATTACTGCCCATTGTTTTTGATAGAGATATTTAACAAGCACATGTGTAGTGATGATCTGTTGTCCACATATTTTTTTTAAGTCGTTACCTTAAATAAAGAACAGGGAAGGTTTTTGGTATAATAAAATATTAGCAAATACAATAACTATAACAAGTTGACATAAAACATTAGACTGCTCCGGGCACCTTTGTACCCATTGTTTAATGATTTTTGTTTTGTGTTTGTAGGAGCACTGTACATAAATAGTGCATGTTCATATGTTTTAATATGCTGTATATGTATACAACCTCAACATAATGACACAAACTTACAAAACGGTGCTTGCAATAATACAACCGTGTGTTTTTGAGACAAAATGGCCGATCATTTAAAGCATAAAATGGCATGTACTTAATTAGGCCATCACTGATGCAAATAACTCTGGCAGTAGTAAAATTCTTAAAAATTGATTAGATTACAATATTCTGTTATGACTCTAAACTCCTTCAATTTTCTTCTATCTTAATTAATCTTCTAAATTACTTTCTCAGTTTATCCTCATGTAGGAACAAATCCAGAGTTTGCAAATATGAGGAATCCAGGTGGATATTTACACCTGAGCAAATACATGTAAAATTTCTGAGTCCGTTGAATTTTATTCTTTACATAAAAGTAGAATGCTAGTTTTTGCTTATTGCACACAGATACAGACCAGCTTTACTTTTATACTGTTATTGAGACCTGGGCTTTGAAATATCACCTCTTTGAAGAAGGGGAAGGTTAGGTTTAGGATGTGAGAAAAAGAGGGTTAGGAAAAGGTTAAGGGTAGGGTTGGGTTAACACTTACCTTTTGGTGAATGACTTCACGGCTGCAGGAGTCTCATCTCTGTAGCTTTCTAAAATGCCAATTACCAGTGATCTGCATTCATCTGTAGTACAATGAACACCCTTCCAACCTGTAATATGTAAATCAATAGTTAATTACATTCATAGGGCCCCGATTCTATTGTCTGTGAATATGGGAAAAGCATGAACTGTGCCTATTACTGTCTATTACAGTAAGAAAAAATTACCTTTGTGGGGTGCGTAATAAAAGCCACAAAATGAATTAATAAAAAAAAAGCCCCTGTTCAGACTTCACGGTCAATTGAATTGGGCACATAGTATCTCTAATGTATTTCATGGTTTGTTTCTCTGGTTTTTACAAAAATGTGAATATTCCCAGCTTTTTAAAGTTTGCTGTAAGTGTCTAGGCTATAAAGTAACAACATTGGACAGACACCATTTGCAAGTTATGATTTTTCCAAAATCAGGACAAATGCCTTCTAACTTATTTCAAGATTCAATTAATCAAGATGAATTAATCACCACCTATTTTTATTACTATTATGCAATGGACTCTAATGTGTGAATCACATTTTAATTAGAAACATCAGTCATTTCTCTATAATAAAATAAAAAACCCTATGGGCTTTTATGAAATATTTCATTCTTTATTAAATTGTTTAAGCGTTTGTCTCAAACAAATGAAATGGCAGAGGTCTAATAAAAAAAAAGCACATGGGTTTTAGAAAAAAAGACAGCATACGTTATTTATCTCATTTCACATGTATATCTGTTAGTATAGGGAAAAATGATAAGCTTATATTCCAATAAAAAGGTCTCCCCATGGTGACAGGGACAGATTCTAGCTAAATGTTATACATTCTGGACCTGATCCAGAGCTCCGCTTACATCTTTTTTTTTGCTTATTTAAATTGTGAAAGCAGAAGAAGTGAAATGTATTATTTTAACTCTAATTTATAGATTCATACAAGGCAATTCAAATTAATTAGCACCCCATGCATTGCAATATGGTTTAGCTGAGCTTGCACCTGTTTTTCCCCTTACTCCCAAACAAGAGAGTAGGCATGGTAATTAAATGGAACAAGTAAAAAGAAATGCAAATGACTGATCCAGCGAAACATTGACCCAACCCAGGAAACCCATAAGCTCATAATGTGAGTGGGAATATTTTCACTTAACTCTCATAACTACTTTGGAGCTGATTCACAACTCATTAGGTTCACTAAGTTAATGCATGTCATATGTGGAAGTGTTACGTGCGCACATATTGCACATGTGCAGAAACAATGTACAACTGATTCACAGATGTAACAACTGCTTTTGTGCGGCGAGTAGGCCGTGACTCTTAATGCAAATGGGTGGCATAGGGACTATTCATTTACAATAAGGGCATGCCTTTAGAGTTATGGGTAATGTACTAGAGTGTGGTCCTTGCGTAAGGAACCGTACGCAATGAAAACGTTAAGGTTGCCTTTAGTTCTCGTAAGTCATTATCTGTATGGTCGCTGCGAGGCTACGCGTATTGTCTTTCTATTCCACACCTGATATGCGCTTTTAATGAATAGTTGCGTTTAATTTGTTCATTTTGAATTTTGATTTTTTTTTATTTCAGCATCACTTTACATGTTTAGTATAATTCAAAAAATGTGTTTGGGACATAACCTCCTTTCAATTACAGAAACCTGATTCACTGAATCAGACACTGGTTCACCTGCTGCACTTTCACATGGTGGACTCCACATCACTCATGCCTTTAGGCCTGGAGACAAACGGTAAGGTGGAGTTGTACTACTTCTTTCCCAAAATTGCACATTCACAGTCCCACCCACTATCCATTCACTTTCTTTTACATCCTTTGCGTACACGGTGTACGCATCTTCAACCCCTTCCCGCTGAATGTAGTTGTTATCTATCACCCCCCCCAATAAATCTTGCAATTAATTTCATCATCACTCCCTCATTTCTTAACCTCTGACTCACCAACCATTATCATGGGCAATTTCAACATTCCCATTAACAATGCTTCTTGTGATGTATCCAACGTTTCTCTCTCACCTCATCTCTTAGCCTCTGCCAATGGATTGATTCTTCTACTCATAAGAATGGCAATTGCATTGATCTTCTATTCTCAAAACTATGCTCAGTCGCTGATCTTACAAACTACTCACCCTTTCTTGGACCTTATCACCTGCAAACTTTAACACACAAATTTTAGCTCTTACCTTTACCTTTCTGCAATAGCTTCACATACCCGTGGAAATCTTAATGCCATTAATTTTGACTAACTTATTCAATCTGTGCAACAACTTTTATCTCCAGTCTATAACTTCCACTCTCCTGATTTAGCAGTTTCTCACCTAAACCAAACCCTAGCAACTGTCCTTGACGTTCCAACTACTCCTCTTGTACCTGTACCTTGTACGTTGACTTCAATGTCAGCCATAGCACAAAAAACCTTAAAAAATCTCCTGCAAAGCAGAATTTTGCTAGCGCAGATCTAGCTCTCCTAATGACTTTTTAACTTATACAAACACTTATCACATTTACAGTATAGAACTACCCTGGACCATGCCAAAATCCTACTTTCAATCTCTCATTTATACTCAGACTTCAAACCCCAAATGCCATTTTCATACATTGAACTACCTACTGAACTCTCCTATGCATAATCCACCAACCTCCATCAATGCCCAAGATTTACAGTGTACTTTAGGGACAAGATTGACAACATAAGACAGGAATTATCCTCCTACTCCTCATCTACCAAGATACTACCCAACATCCTTCCTCCACCCTCTGACACTGTCATAATTCTATCTCACAAATAAGGAGGAAGTATTTGCTCTTTTCTCCTCTTCCTGCTATACTACCTGTCCTCTCGATCCTGTACCCTCGCAAGCCAGTGAAGAAGGAAAAAACAGCTGTTAGTTTAGAGTTGTGAATAATTGTAGAATAGTGACACTGCACTTTGTCAAATTAAAACATTTTATTGGCACATCAAACATATGCATAACAAACATGAATATTAAATATAATAAAAACTTAAAGCCTAAGAATGCGCAATTGATTAGACCCAAAATATTGATATCGTCAGGTGGCCACCTATAATTGATGCAATAAGGTGCTATTTGCCATATGAAAGATCAATGGACTTTACTGGATAATTCAGACAGTAGATTTCAAGATGGATAAATTCTTTACACACAAAAATATTGTGAAATTCCAGATGGAAAAATTGAAATGGGATAAATTTCTGTCATGACGACAATATGTCCACATAGATGGACTAATAATAGTCTTATCTTCCAAGGTCAGCTAAATTCTACTGAAAAACCACTTGTCCAATATAGCGTTAATTGTTTTAAAGTTTTAGGATCATAGGCAAAAATGCTGATGAAAAAGTGTCACCCAGTATGGAAAGATGAATGACTTGTTTAAAATAGCCTTAGATTACCTTAAATTGCTGTAAGGTTTGAAATTCATTTGCATAGATATATTGTTTAAAATGACACCACTTGTCAGTTGTCAAATGGTTACTAAATATACTTGTTTACAATGTAACGTCTAAATAGGAAATCAAGGATCACTTTTTCAGTATTGTCCACCACTCTCAGTCCGATAACCCACCAATTATCTTTACATACACCGGAGAGCAGATGAGTGCTGGAGTCCCGTCCAAGATGGAATTGGACAATGCTGAATCAGGGACCGGAAGCACGTGTAGACAGGCGTCCCCGCCAAAGTAGAATTCACTCACTGCACTGGAACTCCTCTAGAAGGCTGATGTATTTCAGGCATGTAGTTCTAAAGGGTTGTGAGTGGTCTATCACAGTGCTCCACAACCTTTTCTCACTCTTGGCACACCTAAGCCTTTTCCAGAATTCCACGGCACACCAAAAGCAAATATACAAAAAAAAATTGGAATTACAAAGTACGTTATTTCTAACTAATTATAACTAATTTAACTATGTTAGCCAGTAGTCCCCATTTATGTATTCTGCAGTCTCCCCAGTCTCCCCTTATTTCCTTAGGCAAGGTCTTCCAGTGCTTTTTCTCCTGTTGGAGGCACTGCACCGTGGCACACTTGGAAACATCCAGTGGCACACTGGTTGAGGAGCACTGTTCTAGCAAATAGGGAATATCAAAAGGCAATTCAATAGGCTTGTATAAACCTCGTCAACGCTTTTCGTCCGATGTCGGACTTTCTCAAGACGATAAATGGTATAAGCTGCCTTGTGTGCACCTTATATTTAAAGGGAAATGATTGATTAATTAAGCATCCAGATAAGGGCCTCTTTATTAACCCTAACATTTCACTCAACTTACAAAAAATATTGACAAAGTGCAAATGGCAATAAGCAGTATTTAAATCCCGGATAAAAGGTTCACATAATACCAATTTATTTTTTAATTAGTTTTAAATATTTCATTTAAGGGAAAAACTGATCATTAGGAGAGACAAAATAACAAAAATAAAATAACAAAAATAAAAAATATTAAAATAAATAAAATGTAATTGATTCCAGCAAACCCAACATTAAATTTTTTTATTTTTATAATCAATGATAAACATAACAATCTTAATAATGAATTCCAATGCTTCATTTAAACCACATTCAAGCTCTAATCCTATAATTCGGATAGCCTCAATGGGATAGATCCAGAACTACGTGTGCCGTACGTTTATTCGCGGAGCGTATTTTCGTGTGCGTAAATTCGTTACACTCCCCTCGGCACACCCCTTGAGCGGACGTATTTTGTGAAGATACGCTTCCCAAACCCTACCTTAATTTTTTCAAACGTAACAGAGTACGTAACAGAATACGTCCGCGAACGGACGTACTGACTACGTGAACGTACGCAGCTTAGGACGCCCATACTGTACACTTTAAATACCACCCCCCGCCTACTTCACGTAAAACGCACGTATTGTTGACTAACGTAAAATTGGCACGCCCACACGTAAGTATTTAGAAGACACATACGTGAATGAATTTCCCATACGTTCACAATTATGCTACGTGAATGTGTGTATTTTCTATGGTGCGCATGCGCAGTGCGTACGTATCTGCGAATTTACGTCTCCGCCACGCGGAAAATCGCGGAAAAGCATAGTTCTGGATCTGCCCCAATATCTTTATTATGATGTTCCAATATATGTCTAGATACACTGTGCCTCAAAGAGCCACCAAGAATATTTTGCCTATGCTCCCTGAAACAGTCCTTCAGTGAGTGCATGGTACGCCTCACATATTGTAAACCACACACCCACTGAAGGACATATACCACATATAGAAGAGGGGATGAGTCAGTGGCTAATCAGTCACAGACTAAGGTGTGCGCCACACTGATTATAAGGTGAGCCTATTTTTACATAAACAATTTAAAATGATATAATAAATATTTAGGGTATAGTAAGCCAGGATCCTCCCACTCAAACGGCTGACTGCACAACCGAAAATGTCAAAACAGAGAAATCAATACATGGGGAGCGCCACTGCAACTATAACCACACACCAAATACAAAAATTTGTGGTGTTGGTGTCCGCGCCAGGATACACCTATCAGAGTACCTTATGTCCGTTTGTTATGTCTCTGAGTCTCAGTAAATAATTTGTTGAATCTTCTTTCGTTATTTTCCCAATGAGGTTGATGCTTTCTTAATTCCTTGTTTTTCTCTTCTCTTCTCTTCTCTTCTCTTCTCCTATAACTGGCAAACCTTCCTTTCTTCCCTTCTTTCGATTATTCAATCCTCAGAAAGCAGAGGACAACTAGAGGGACCGGTGGAGAAAGAACGGAAGAAAGAAATTGAATTTATCATTTACCACAATACACAACAATATTGTACAAGGATTGTTTTCTTCTTCTCCTTTTTGAGGACTGAATAATCGAAAGAAGGGAAGAAAGGAAGGTTTGCCAGTTATCAGCCATTATTTATGGTGTATTATATTGCATTATGCAGTATTAATATTGGGCATTCTGTTATGAATTTGTTTGATGCTGATTCTTTGCTATCCTGTGAGATTATGTGGATTGAATTATGGTGCTTTTTTATCGTCACCATGATATTCATATCTTGTTATCCTGTGCGACTATGTACATTATCTTATTGAATTATTAAATTACTGTGTTTTTTAATAGGTTCTTTGCCTAATGGGTTGTGGTATTTGAGTCTAGCTTATGTGATTGTTGGGTTAAATTGGTGTCATTTGACTCATCGCTGTGCTTAATATGATATTATAAATCATTATTGTTCAAATTAGTATTAAATATTTTCTTCTTAGCATTCCTTATCATTATAGGTTTATTTAGGGATAATAATTTTAGGTATTTGTTAGTAATTTGTTCTTATTTAATATTTATTATTTCTTACCGGATTCTTGCAAACTATTAATTGATCTACAGGTGTTCTAGTGGCCACTGATTGGTGGTTTCGACTGGGTGGGAGGTCTTGTCCTTTATATATTCACCGAGATCTCTCATATCAATTATTCCTCTGATGAAATCGTTGGACACAATGAAACGCGTCAGTAAAGCTATATTTTAAAAGTCTACTGAGCCATACCTATTGCCAATAATTCTTGGTCACTGTGGAAGTGATTCAAGTTAAATTGCACAAGAGACAAAACTACTTAATACTCCGGCCGGAGGTGTGTGGTTTTATTGACATCTATCCACACCACAGTAAGCAAAATAAATTATCGGCGCTTCCTCGTTACCTACAGCGCAGCTGTGATAACAAGACCCAATTCCTGGAGATAGACAAATTAGAAAGAAAAAACACAGCGCTGGAGTAGGCAAATTAAAAAATGTTATAACACCAAAATATTAATTGCAATAATGGCTGAAAAAATGTTACACCGGTTTAGATTAAAATAAATACATTTCATTAAGACATTATAAAAAACAATGAAAACAATATCAACTCTAATTGAAGTTAGTATGGGTAAAACACATGCATCACTTTCAGTGTTAGTATCTGCAGGAGTAACAATGTTAGTATTCAATCATAAAGCAGCAAGCACGGAAAATAGTAGTTTAGAGAGAACCTGATGTTCAGTGGAACGTTTGTTATCTCCTTCAGTCGGAAGCATCAGACACAACAGTCGTGGAGCAGGCTTCGTATGGCACAGTCACGGTAATCTTGTGTGGAGACCGCCGGGTTAAATGCCAATGGACGCCTTGCAGTTTTTGGATGTCGGCTGACCGTAGACCCACTAGTAACGTTCTCCTCGCTATTCGATGTTCTGCTCATGCTAATGATTGACTCTCCGCCCACTTGTTTACCTGTAGTACGGGTGGCCAGCCCGATACTCGGTGAACTCAACGGTGTATCTTTGGTGGCGGGATCCAAAGGTTTTCCGGAACCAATTAGGATAAAAAGGTACTCCTATGAAGCAGATGTAAGTCTTTTGACAAGTGAAGATGCTATTTCTTAAAAGTCCCCAGCAACGCGTTTCGTCTCAGTAGGAGACTTTTTCAAGCTGTAACCGCCTCTCCCTCCTCTCCTCCTTATATGTGGATCCTAATTGATCTATTAATCAACAGGTGTATAGTTCTCTTGTCTTAGAAAAAAGACTCATCAAATCTGAGGAGATTAAGGCGGAGGGGAATAGAACCAATGCTTTTATCAATTGTAAATACAATCCTTTTACATATTCTTACTACATATTTTTCATCTAAACCGGTGCAATCATTAATCAATATAAAACATAATTTGTTCACAAGAACAAAAAACAAACACAAAAACGAAAAACAAAGCACAAAACACAAAAATACAGCTAACAATTCATAACTATATAGGGATATATATAATATATTAGAGACCCATTAGAGGATGCAATAATCCTACATCAGTAGACTCTAAAGAGAGATATCTAATTGTTTAGCCTGACAATTTAATTAAATCTGATATTTATAACATAACTTATATAATTCAACATAAGTTAAAATATTCGTTAAGTGGTTCCTATAGGTATTTAACCAATTATAGAAAACAATGGAAAAAATTAATAAATAATATTTATAGATTGACAGTTAATATTAACTAATCCTATCTCCCTATCCACACCACCCCCTAGCCGTCATCACAGACGAGGGGTGTGTACAATCTCATTCCACGTGGTGAACAATACTGCATGGCACGCCACGAGAACTTCAAGGGAGCTTATTCCAGGAGGGACGCTTGCGGCTCACAGAGCCACCGAGCCGGCGTGGTTGAAAATCATTTGGAGCATCGACACGGGCTGTATCACCATCAGGACCTGCCGCCAACGGAGATCACTCGGGTGAGATCACTCTAGTAGAACTCTGTTGCCAAGCGTTGTCTATTGTCTCCTCTTCTTATACAGCTGGAACCGCTTATTATAGTCTCCCTATATGCTTTTACACACCACTCTTTGTATCATCTGTTGTATTCCCAACTGCATAAGGGGAATCATATGACATTTCCTATGAACTTATACCTTTAATAAACTACCTCAATCTGCTGCACTTGCATTTTGCGTATATTCATTGGGCTTATTTGCCTGGTATTATTTGTATTTTCACTTGTATTAGGACCGGCCGGTTATTAAGGTTTTTATAATTGTGTTGAATAAATATTTGACATATATTTGCAACAATCCGGTATTACATCATTTTATTGTTGTCTTTCCCTCTTTCTTGTGAGCGCAGGTATTATTTTGTATATTTCAATATGAGTTAAATAAAAGTTTACATTTTAGATTTTATTCTAGAGTGGTGTGTGGTTATAGTTGCAGTGGCGCTCCCCATGTATTGATTTCTCTGTTTTGACATATACCACATAGCAAGTTTCAGAATTAATAAATTGTTGGCTATTAAATATTTTTCCAGTTACTGAGGAAGTGACAGAAGTAGCCCTATGCATTATAAATGCATAGGGCTACTAATGAATTGTTACATAATGAATTGTTACATCTAAATGAACCAGTGGGTTTACACGAAATCCAAGTAGAACTAAACTTTCTGCTTTTTAAATTCGAAGGTAAGAGACTGGTAGCTAGATAATTCATTAAGCTTTTATTTTCCTTAAAAATCATTCTTGGTTTTCCTGGTAAACTTTTATTTAAAATTTTGTCATATTTTAGAATCACATTTAATCACATTAAACTTTCTTTTGAATTGATTGATAATTGTACATTCTGTTTTTGGAGTTTTAGCATGTGGTATATGTGTATTAGTTTGTTCGTCATCCAGTTTACCAGGATCCATTTTGTTTGATTCTTTCTTTATTATTTTTATTAACATTAGTTAAAAGGATCGATATATCCAAACTTTCGGAATATTTATTTAATTAGGGTTGGCGGATATCCCACCTCCAAAAAATCATTTGCCATCAAATCGGTTTGCTGCTCAAAGTTTGCTAGATGTGTGCAGTTACGTCGCAGGCGGCCCATCTGGCCCTGGGGAATATACTTCACCCAAGGACCATAATGGCCACTTTTGAAATCTAAGTAACTGCACATATTTACAGACTTCCTATAGTTAGTTGAAATTATTTAGGTCCCTCCTACTCTTAAAGTGACATCTAGGAAGTTTACCCTCTCCATGTCATATGTGGAAGTTAAAGTGAGATTAAAAGAATTGGACCTGAGAAATGGAACAAACTGATTTGCTGTGTCCAGTCCCCCATCCCACACAAAAGGTAGTACTGTTAATTTCTTTAACTTGAGAGCGCCCTCTACTGGTGGGAGGTTAGTAAGACTTCTTCGTGATCAAGGTGAGGAGCTGCCGTCGTCCTCTGCAGGGATGACGACGTCGAAAGAATAAAGAATAAAGAAGAAGACTTCAGATAAATGAAAATTGAAGGCTCCCAAGATCCGGACAGCTAATGGTGAGTTGTAAAAAAATGTTTTTATTTTTATACAAATGTCACACTTTATTTG
>WWET01002363.1:163299-185283 GCA_011038615.1 Limnodynastes dumerilii
ATCCCAGGGTCACAGACCCCGTTTCACACTGCAGGGCAGACCCGGGAAATTCAGAGACCCGGGTCTGCCCTGTCGTCATCGCACTGCGTAATTTGTTTACCGTTGCTCTGGCAACACTTGTTGCAAGGGCAATAGTAAAAAAAATTCCACCAATCGAGGTACATTAGGTGCTACCCGGGTTGAAAAACCCGGGAAGCACCTTTCACACTGCACCCCTACCCATGTCGGACCCTTCTCTTCACCTGGGTTGAATTCCCGGGTCTTCTGACACGGGTCCACTGGAAGTGCACCTTTCACACCTCCACGAAATACCCGGGATTTTGCCGAGACCCGGGTTTTTGGCGAAAATCCCGGGTATTTTGTGGTGATGTGAAAGGGGTATAATATGTGCCGAGAGCAAGTTAAACAACATCCGAGTGAGTGCTGGTTCGCTTTGGAAATATATATATATATATGAGTTAGGACCACCAAAACAGAGAAGCCTTGTAAGTGGCTGGTGGCTTGTCATATATTTTCATATGTATGTAATGAATTCTCTGCTTTTATTTTAAAGATAGAATGTTATGGTTTGTTGCTGGGTAATTGCAAGAGTGCTGGGGTGCCTTTTCTGTATCTGTGTAAATTCCCCATACCTTGTAGCACCTACTTTAACGTATAAATGTATTTCAGCAACCTCCGTTTTGTGTTTATATATACATATATATAATTCTGAAAAGGCAACCAAGCCAGTTAGCACTTCCCAATATAAATATTGTTTTATTTAGATTTTTTTCCTGTTTATTCACTTTGCATTTTGTTAATTGATAAAAAAAAATAAACTATTAACACTTCTATATTTTAAAGTATTGTTACTTTGCAGCAATTTTTCCGCTTCTGCCTAAAACTTTTGTACAGTAATGTATATACACATATACGCATCTCATAAAAATGTTTTTGTAAAGTAACACATTACTTTTTCCTAAACAAAAGTATATTGTCAGTAATGTCCTTAGAAATTCTAATCTGAAGGAAAAATACTAATCATAGACAGTATATAACTTGTTTAGCTGTTCTGAGAGATTTGCGTGGGATCTCTATGGTTTGTTTCCTGTTAGCAGGTTATTTCTTTACACACAACAAAAATAAATGCAATTCATACAGTGACTGCTAGAGACATTTACTAATCACTATTGATTGTAGTTTGGCACTTTCAGCATATGGGGCTATAAACCCTATGGTTACAAAGAAATAAAGCTATTAAATAAATAGAAAAAATGAACAATACACCAAGCAACACATCAAGGTTATTTTGAGACCCCATGCTGTGCAGCCACCTTCAGTTATAACAATGCAACCTTCAGTGGCTTTAACCTTCAACAATATTGCCTTCAGTAACCCACTGTACAATTCATGCTCACACCTGTCTTACTTTCTGCCAACAAAGCATAATGTTCAGCTATTGTAACTGTAGCTGTCACAGCATTTTATTCTAGCACACCATGTCTGGTAGAAGAGAATGTTCACTATATAGTGGGGCTGATCCAGAGTATAAGAATAAGGGAAAAACAGATGCTTGTGTGGACCTGAGCAACACATTACACATTACACATTACACACTAAAGCAATGTCTTTTTACTACAAGCAAACCAAGTAAAATTAATTTGCACTCGTCATTTTGCAACATGGTTTTGCAGGTCTACTTGTACCTGTTTTCCCTTACTCTCATAGGGGTAGATCCAGAACTACGTATGTGCGTGTATTTACACTAACCGCTAGCGTAAAAGAGCAGAAAATAAGAATCTTGCGACCTGCGCTCTTAAAAAACCTGCAGCTCCCTCCTTTCCCCAGGGGATAACACCTATTCCCCTAAAGTGGTAAGACAAAAAGTTGTCCCTGCACTCAAGCGGAGGAGGATGTGAGCGCTGGTTTGAAACACTCCCTGCACTACACAGGTCGATCAAATGAAATTCCCAAACTCCCCCAACTACATGAATAACAGTCCCAAATGGAAGTCCACTGGTGATCCGCCTTAATGGTTCTCCTTCATATGTCCCAACAATAAACAATTGTCTTCACTCCTGCTCACTGCGTCTTCTATTCCTTTGGTACTTTGAAATTCATATAGTTAATACTATCCTGTAATACTCACAAATGCCCCCACCGACGCGTTTCGAGCCGCTACGTGCTCTTTCTCAAGGTGTATCTTACTTTTTTGAAGTATTAAGAACAAGATATACACACGGTGAGCATAACCAGTATATGTGGGGCGAGGAGGTGGACACTGTGCAATTTAAGCCTTTTTTTTTTCTCAGTAAAGTCTATGTACTTGAGGACCAAGAATTACTTACCGTTGGAGGAGGCTTCATAAGATTATTGTTTAAAACCTGAAAACAAGACACATATATGAATACAAGAGAGAAGTACCTGAGGACCTTGATAGAAGGACTACAAACGGAACAACTATATGAATTTCAAAGTACCAAAGGAATAGAAGACACGGTGAGCAGGAGTGAAGACAATTGTTTATTGTTTACTGTTGGTACATATGAAGGAGAACCATTAAGGTGGATCACCAGTGGACTTCCATTTGGAACTGTTATTCATGTAGTTGGGAGAGTTTGGGAATTTCATTTGATCGACCTGTGTAGTGCAGGGAGTGTTTCAAACCAGCGCTCACATCCTCCTCCTAACATGAAATTTTCTGCTAGCGTAAAAGAGCCTTAGTACTTACGGCGCATGCGTGCGGCAGATGTTATGCTATGTAACTCAGAGCATAAAGGCCAGAGACGTATCATTCTCGTAACAACATACGCAGGGGCGTGCCAGCCATATGACACCTGTAATTACGCTTCGGAGGCGGGGTGAGGCATTTAAATCGTACAGTATGGGCGTTCTTAGCGGCATAAGTACGTGCAGCCATTACGGCCGTCAGGAGTTACTAATGGAAAAGTTAAGGTAGGGTTTGGAAAGCGTAACACGGCTAAACTATGTTCGACCAAGGGGAGCGCATAGCAAATACGCTACGCTAGGAAACGTAATGGACACGTAGCTCTGGATCAGGCCCGTGCTCTGGATCAGTACCCGTGTCTCTGAGTGTTAAAGTGTAATTGCCTACACTAGTAATGAGCAATGGGTGGTATACATCTCCGTTTTTGCATTGGGTCAGATTCCGCTTGTAACATTTGTTTACGATGTATGCTACTAAGGAATTCTGACCAACTCTCCAGAATGCCCAGAAAACTCCCACAGTTCTGGCAGGAAACCCTCTTACATTTGGCCCACAATGAGGTTTTGGTGCCACAGGCAGAAAAAACTAGAGTTTAGCAAGTATTCTTTTATTACAATGCAATTATTTAGTTAAATGCTTGGGGCCAGATTTACTAAACTGCGGGAAAGGAAAACTGGAGATGTTGCCTATAGCAACCAATCAGATTCTAGCTCTTACTTTCTTATTACATACTAGAGAATGTCAGCTAAGATCTGATTGGTTGCCACGGGCAACATCTCCACTTTTCCTTTCCCGCAGCTTAGTAAATCTGGCCCTTGGCCTGAATTTATTATCAATATTAAAAATAAAGGACCAAATTTAAACTTAAAAGCTCCAAGCACAGCGGATCTTATGCAAGTGCTCCATCCCAC
Source organism: Limnodynastes dumerilii (assembly GCA_011038615.1). Taxonomy (NCBI): domain Eukaryota; kingdom Metazoa; phylum Chordata; class Amphibia; order Anura; family Limnodynastidae; genus Limnodynastes; species Limnodynastes dumerilii. Next base: position 166,918 of record WWET01002363.1, read on the forward strand.
ACCACCATTGCAAATACCATTAAAAACATCATGAATATAGAAACGCACAAGCGCCAAATGTGTGCATTTTCTGACCCTTGCAATCCATCCATTTTTTGTAAGTTTGGCTCTGGTCTAATATGCAACTGTTTGAAAGGTCTATTTGCATTTCTTGGGCCTGATCCAGAACTACGCGTCGAAGCGAATTTACGCGTGGAGGACACGTAAAATCGCTGTTTAGAACGCACTGCGCATGCGCACCATAGAAAATACGCACATTCACGTAGCGTAATTGTGAACGTATGGGCCATTCACGTATGTGTCACGTAAATACTTACGTGTGGGCATGCCTAATTTACGTTCATCCAAAATACGTCTGAATTACGTGAAGTAGGCGGGGGGTGGTATTTAAAGTGTACAGTATGGGCGTGCTTAGCTGCGTAAATTCGTTCAGCCCATACGTACGTGTGTGTATGACAGCGGTTACGTGTGAAAAAGTTAAGGTAGGCGTATGACAGACGTGTGAAAAAGTTAAGGTAGGGTTTGGGAAGCGTATCTGGACAAAATACGTCCGTGCAAGGGGTGTGCCGAGGGGAGTGTAGCGAATTTACGTGCACGAAAATACGCTCCGCGAATAAACGTATGGCACACGTAGTTCTGGATCTACCCCCTTGTCAGTAAGAGTCTTTTTCTCTGCTTTCCTGGCATAAGGATTATAAGAGGGTGACGATCCTGTAGACAGTCTGTTAACTTAGTCACCGCTGTGATCCTTATAGCTGTTTCTTCCAAGCAATCTATGAAGCAGTAATCTATTCATGACCAAAACGGCAGAAGACATAAATACAAGGAAGGAGATAAAGAGAACTTCCTGGAGCAGGAAAAGTCAGACAGGTTCTTAATTGTTGATATATTCTAAAGATACTTTTATTTTCATATAAAGATAGACTTTAAAATGTACATTTTTGTCTGGTGCAGTAGCTGATTGACTTCAGCCCAAAGCGCTCTTAGGAATATTTGAAAGAAAAATGACTGCAGTTAGACCACTGGTTCAGCCCAATATGAGATGGGTCTAGGTCACATTTGGACTTCCCCTACCAGCTAATTTTACAGTAGTTGTACCTGCCAAAACCTCCTTCACCATCTTGTTTTAGTGTACAGGAGATGCATATAATGAAGGTGACACAGAAATTAATAAAAGATAAAATTATTATATATCTTGATGAATAATAATTTATTGTATACATAAAAACAGGGTGGATTGGCCTTCTAAAATAGCCCTAGAAAAAATTCTTATATTGGCCTCGTATGGCATGACCAAATCATTGGTGGGTGGGGCCAACACAAAAGTGGGAAGGGCAAAATATTACAATCAGTAACAGTGGTAGGTAAGATCAATACAATATTATGGAGATCTTTAAAAGGACAGGCTAAAAACCTCAAAAAAAGTACATAGTCTTGTCAAAGTAATAAATGAAATACACTAAAATTTTGGTTGCAACGGATGGTTACAGACAGCATCCTAGTGGCCACTACCCAATGCAGACAGCATCCTAGTGACCACTGCACAATGCAGACAATATCCTGATGACCACCACCCAATACAGAGAGCATCCTAGTTACCACCAACCAATACAGACTGCATCCTAGTGTCCGCTATCACACATTACAGACAGCATACTACTATATGACAGCATACCAAGATGCAGATTCTAACTGTAGATCTGGTGTTCACCAGAGCTTCTAATGGTGGGAACATACCTGGCTTCAAACCTACGGCAAGTCGAGGCCCTATTTAGCTGTCACAGATGAGTATGTATACCCAGAGAAAGAGACATTCAAGATGTACTCTCGCAACACAACACCAACCAGGAATGTGGTGATCCATAGACACTCATCAGCCACAAAATGTGAGTACATAAGCACAGGAGATCCGTAGCGCAACATCTGGCAAACTCATGCACAAATGTTACTTATAAGGGGATGTATGCAAGAGGTTTGCGTAACTAAAGGAGGATCAGGCTCCATATCATTAAATTAGAACTCCAGATATGAAATAGTAATAGACTCCCAATAGATTGCATGGCAAATTGCAGGTCCAATCCATAAGTCATTCAGCACCAGGTTTACATACAATAAATGCACATCATATTTAGGGCCTAGTAAATACACCAGCAGGTAACATGTTTTATTAGGCAAATCGATATTAGACACTGAATGATCTATAGGTTTTCCTTTCCAGCTATCTTTATATACAGTACATACACATATTATAAATGACATTTTTGCTTGCAGGCAGAATATTCATAACAATATTGTATTTCACTGGAATCAATCATTTATGATGCACAGACAAGAATGAAAACATAGTGAAAATGATTTTGAATATTTAGCAGCTGTAATTATAGATTGATTTCTTACAGTATACAGACAACAATAAACCATATAATTCATTTTCTCTTAATCAGTTACACAATTCAGCATTGGATGAAAAGGGTGCAACAAAGCATTGTTTTTTTTAAATAATAGAATAATCTGTTATTATCTCAGTAACCTAAAATTTACTCAAACAAAAGACCTTAATGTTTTTTTAAAACAATTTGACCATTTAAACAGGTTTCTTTAATTAAGATTGTTAATCATGACAACTAAATGACAGGCGATAATACAGTTGTATCTTAAAATGAGATACAAGGATTAGATAGAAGAGTGCTGGCAGTGCTCTGGGTGGGGTCACCCCACCATCCTGAGCATGTGATGTGCAAGTGCCATTCCTTGCAAATGCAGAGGTTAACCGCTTTGCCCATGTGTGGAGGTCACGACTGTACTGTGCTAGGACAACTGTCCTCCCCACCAGAGGCAGCCCATGGCATAGGCGGTATAGGAAGCCGCCTAGGGCCCCGCGGGTCAGGGGTCCCTAGGGGGCCCCACGCTTACTATGGACTGTCACCCACCACCGGCCGCTAGGCTTGCAAATGTGAGCCGTTACAGTGGCGTTGGGTTCATTATTTCGGCGGTACTGTACTGACAGCCGTGGCCCTGCGTGGGGCCATTACTTCCCGGACACTGTATTATTACATACACAGTGCTATGGCAACACAGTGCCGTTTTCAGTGTGACACTGACGTCATTCAGAAGCAGAGGCGCCGCAGAGGACGGAGAGTGAGGAAGAAGATGGCAAGACAACAAAAAGTTAAGAGACTTATAAAAGCTTATTGGGGGTTAAAGTATGTGAGGGGTGGTAATGTGTGGTTATAGTATGTGAGAGGGAAGGGGTATTGTGTGGTTATAGTATGTGGAGTGGGGGTAATGTGAGGTTATAGTATGTGAGGGAGGTGGTAATGCGGGGTTATAGTATATGGAGTGGAGTAATGTGATGTTATAGTATGTGAGGGAGTAATTTATGGTTATAGTATGTGGAGTGGGGGTAATGTGAGGTCATAGTATGTGAGGGAGGTGGTAATGCGGGGTTATAGTATGTGGGGAAGTAATGTGTGGGTAGAGTATATATAGGACTGTATATATGTTAAAGCAAAGTAAAAAATAACCCAGAAAAGTGTCAGGGGGGGGGTTTGTGTCGCCACAAAACCTATGAATGCCCCTGCTCCACCCACACAGTGTAACCACCACGCCAAGTGCAGAGAGTAAGCTGTGCTACATGGGTTGAATGATCACGAGTGCTGTCCTAGCATTGGAATAGACCTGGTTATTGCGGAATGTCTGTTCTGTAGCCACCTGGTATTTTTAAGCAGGACACGCACTGGAGGGTAATTTGACAATTATGATCTGAATTACACAATTGTCAGGTAACTCCAAAATCTTTCCAATGTGTACTACAGGGGGCCATATATGCATGCAGGGGGCGGGGCTTAATGGTGCGATTTATTTAAATCACATAATTAATCCCCGCCCCTTGACTATCAATTACACCTTTCGGGGTTTCATAGGGATGAGAGTGGGGCTAGATGACGCAATTTGCATCATCAAGTCTCTCCCTTTGCCTAGCAACACTAGTAAACTAATGTTGGTGTCATGGGGCCTGATCCAGACCTACGCCGATGCGCTGTGCTTACTAAGCACAGCGTATCGGCCGTTCACTTACTCCGACACTCCCCCTGTGCGGGCGTACGGCCCCTTCCTTACGCCGGCTGAAGGCTACCCTAACTTCAACCGGCGTAAGGAAAAGGCCATACGCTCGCACAGGAGCGTATGGCCGCTTAGCCCACCCCCCCACCCTCATTTACTTACCTCCCCCCGCCCACCAGCAGAAACGGGAGTGTAGGGACGCTGGGCGCTACTATGGCTACTATGAAGCTATTATGGACGCCTATCTACGATCGGCTAAATAGAGGTTTAGGTGTTTAAGTATTTTAAGAGCCGTATAATAAATGGATTTTTATCACAGAAGAATAATTGCTTTTAAATACAAACTGAGAAATGGCTTGCTCTCCTATTGAGAAGACTGTGGTGCTGCAGGAATAATGAAATGTATTATAAGAAAAAATGTGACAATAAACTAAAAATTATTTTATATTTCAGACTACGGTTTCTTATTTAAAATGAGTGTTTTTAGATTTATTTGAACCTATTTTTCCACCTTTTTTTCAGTTTGCATCCCTGGTGTTCAGCCTTTAACAGTTCAATAACTGGTTTACCTTCAGTTAGTCTTAATGAAAAAAGATAGAGACGAACTCATTTTAGGTACACACTCTGCAAATGATACAATAACTCTAATAATATTTTCCTGGTAAGATGTTATTTTATTGTTCAAGCACTTCAAGCAATAATTCCTTGTCATTTTTACACATTTTTGTTGACATGATCTGTAGAAAATTTTGTGCACTTTGGATCCAGACTCCCACACGCTTTCCGTAAGTGTGGGAGTCTGTCTGACAGAGAGAGGGGACTGAACACCCCCTGACACTCCCCCTGAAGGCTACCCTACCTTCGCCCGGCGTAAGGAATGGGCCATACGCTCACACAGGACCGTATGGCCTCTTAGCACGTCCCCTCCAGCGTCCCTACGGCGCTGCTACGGACGCCCGATCCATGATGCAACATCTGCCCGGCGCATGCGCAGATCGGCTGAAAAGCAGATCTTACTCTTACGCCCGCCGTCCTAGCGACGTCGGGCGTTGTTCTGGATCAGGCCCATGGAAACCACGAGCTTCAAGTCACTTGCGGGAGATTTGCCGACTCTCCCAGGATACCAGGAGAACTGCCCAAATTTCGGAAACACTTTGTGAAACGATCCACAGGAAATTAGCCAGCAGTGTGTGTAGGGGACACTGTTAAGTAGGTCAGGGCTAGAATCCTTACTACTTCAGTTTATACCCTGCTATAAGATTTGGGAATATGACCTCTTCTTGCAGATGCCCCTATATACTTATTATTTATTACTGTTAATCACCTCGTTGGGCCTGATCCAGACTTAAGTAAGTGCTTAGTTACACCTGTTACACCTGGGCTAAGCCATGTTGATTTCAGGGGGAGTCAAGTTAATTCTATTCTTTGCATGTATTCTTTAAATGCAGAGATATATCTTTGAATTGCTTACTGCACACAGATACTGACCAGCTTTACTATCACACTGTTATTTAGACTTTGGATAGGAAACATCACCTCTAGACTCTAATACTGTTTTCAACAGATGAAATATTACTCCCCTGTAATAAACATGGTTTAGCCCAGGAGTAACTAATTTCAAGCACTTACTTAAGTCTGGATCCAGCCCTTTGTGTGTTTCAGCCATAACATGTTTGTTGTTAGTACTGTTAAAGTTTTATTGAATATTTTCAATTATATCATAGATTAAAACACAAATAAAAAACATTGATATATGATTCATCAGCTCTATAAAGAATAACATCATAAAATAAATAACCTGAAGGAGGGAGTCAACAGGGCTAAACTCAAGACTCCTAGCCTATACAAATGGTTGATTTTCTTTCATTTCTTTCACTGTCGAAAGCTACCAAGCAAAATTAACGATCCTTAAAAAGGTTTTTCCATTAACTATCTATTGCAAGAATGCTTAGGAAATGAAAAATCCAATCCTAGGTAGTCTGATTTAGATAATATCATGAATGTTGACATGTTCTTACACAAGACTGTGCAGCTTACTACTGACATGTCTGCCTATTTCTTTCTCCCTTTAGTAGTCACAATGTAAATAGAATTAGAGAGGCAATTTCTATCACTAGTTTAATCTGCCATTATCAAGCTAATCAATGAAATAATATATTATTAATCTTATTATGTTCATATTTGGCAATTAAAGTCAAAATAGGTTATAGGCAACTTGGAATAGATACCCATTATTAAGCACCATATTCATGGTGTTATGTTTCCATAATGACGTATGACATATGCAGCCATTTAAATAAAATTCCACACAATCAGCTAAGGTAGAAAACATCATGACTGCATGCTATGAGGACTAGGAATATTGCAAATGACCTCAGCAAGCACTCTCCATTGTTTTTATGATATAAATGGCTGCTCAAAACTAGTCATTTGCTAACCACTGATAATCATTCCTACGTGATTCACCTATGTGAACTTCCTACCAGAAAACAGCTTTGTTCACAAGCTCCCTTTGCAAGTACCTCTTATTAAAGAATGTAAGTGAATGTCTGACTAACTTGATTGTTGTAGTTTCAAAGCATAATGTATTTATTAATGTATTTATTAAGATAGCAACAAAAACATAAAAAGTGAGTTTAAATCTATACTGATCCTACATTCTAGGATATCCTTATATTTATCCCAAACATGTTTAAACTGTGCTACTGTGTTAGCCTCAACCACCTCAGATGTGAGGGTATTCCACTTATCTACCACCCTTTCAGTGAAGTCAATTTTCCACACATTTCCTCTGAACCTTCCACCCTCCAGTTTATACCGGTTGTTTTCCTTTTCGGATGCCCCTATTTCGAATATCACACCATTTTAGAAATTTTTTTCAGAATGGGTGAGTATGCCGATCGGCATACTTACCCATTCCTTTTCAGAAACAACGCCGCCGCCGCTACCGCAGAACCCGCAACACGGGAAAGGTGAGTAACCTCTCCAGGGTTAGGGTCAGGCTGCGGAAGATGGAGGGTTAGGGTCAAGCTGCGCCAGATGGATGGTTAGGGTCAGGTTGCAGGGAAGGGACGGTTAGTGTCAGTCTGCGGGGAAGGGTAATGGAAGGGCATGGTTAGGGTTAGCATTAGGGGAAGGGTTGGGGTAGTTTACAGCCTTAACTTTCGGAGCACCGTGTTCAGTGCTTCGTGGATCGATTGCTATGCATCATCAAAGCATATGCAATCGAAATCCCAGCCAGTTCGAAACTGGCTGGGAGAAAATGGCCTTATCGACATAGGGCCGTTCTTTTTGGGGACCCACACCCAGTTTATACACATGCCCTAAATTATCATATGCCCCCTTTCTCTTTTCTGCTCTAAGCTATGCATTAAATACACAAAGCAAACAGATTTTACAAGAACAATCATATGCGGGAAAAAGGGAAAAACACACAGAAGAAAATGTCACCATGACTAGCATGCAGGGTATTCTAGCACAGGAGCATCTATACTATGTTCAGAGTAATATAATTGATAGGGTAATATCAGATTTTATGGACATAGGTCAGTCTCCAGATCCTTATAAGTCCAGTGCTGTCTTGCTTTGTTTGAATACAGACCCTTCAGAACGTGCAGGTATCCAGCTGACGGCTCAGGCACAGAAAACACTAATTGCGTGTGACTCAAAATGACCATGTCTCTGGGCTCCTGCAAATAGCCGGAATTACGTGGGAAACAGATTATGTCCATGCATTCAGGTTCCTGCACAGAAAGCCTGAATTTTCCTTACTGTAAAGCTCTATTACTACATGACAGATATTGATTATAATTATAAATATAACAATACTTACGATTACATTGCAGTTTGTGGGCAATTCAGATTGATTAATAACTGTATTTATTTTAAACAAGTTATTGTGTCTTTGTAGAAACACTCATAGGTGTTTGTTTGTTTGTTTGTGTGTGTGTGTGTGTTTGTTTGTGTATTTTAAATTTACAGATTATTTTAAAACAAGTTTTTTAAATTTGTTTTGTTGCAATAACTATTGCCACCAGAGGGCAGAAGAACATTAGATTTAAAGCACGTAATTTTACATAGTGAGGACTTTAAAAATCATACTCTTTTTTAAAATAAAACTTCCACATGCCAATAATTTTATGTATGTAACTCACGTTTACTTATTATACATAAAAAAATGTGATCACATGTTACAAAGAGCTACAGTAACACTCAAAAAATATAAACTTACGTTATTTTGAAAATCAATGTCAATCAGTGCTCCGTGCAGATGTTACATAGCAGTATTTGCTGGATAATGATGACAGTGAAAAAAGTTATTACCTGTCGCAGGAGGAGGAGTCTGGAAGACATGCAGCATAGGTGCAGCACTCGTGTAACCCTTATGTACATTACTTGTAGAATAAGCAGCAGTCTACACCTCATACAATATGCAGCTGAGACATTGGAGGGCGTATGGATTTCACTTACATGACCCCTTTATCAATAATGACGGTGAAGATCTTATTATGAAAGTTACACAGAGTGGGCCGTATTCAGAGATGCGCTTTTCAATAGTACGCAATTATACGCACACACGTAGGAAGCCAACACCCACCAACACTCACGACACTCCCCTCTCACGGCAGTGCAATCGTACACTTACGCCTCCATAGAGCACCTCTAACTTTACGTGTGTACTTATGTGCGTATATGTATGCTGTACGTGTGATTCTATATAACCCCGCCCTCACAGGCTCATTTAAATGAATCCCCCTCCCTCTTTCATGTAACTTTTCAGGTACGTATTTCAACCCCGCCCCCTCCGTACGTATGTCCCCAACTGCGATCCACATGTCCGTGCCTATAGCACTTATGTGCGTATATTCTACGTAACTTTATGTAAATAATGTGCAGGTAAAACGTACCTAAAAATACGCACGCAACTCCACGGGAAAACGGATGTGTGAATACGGCCCGGTATCTATAAAGATGTATGGGAGGGAGAATAGTGTGCACTTGCATTTGTTTTGCATTTGTCTACATTTAATTGCAGAACACAGAAAAAACACGCACTGATCAGTAGGAGGTCGTCTTCTCCGGAAAGTCCTTTTACCGATGTTATGTCATTGCAGCTCGAGGATTTCAATGTTACAGTAAGGGCCCTGATTTACACATTAGCCCCATGTTAAGAGGGACTGGTGCGTATATGTTAAGATAGGGTCCTGCTGGTGGAAATCCATTAGTATGCATGTTATGCTAATTAGAATTGCGACTGCCGAGGTCCATTCGCAGGACACTACTAATTCAGGGTCTAGCCTATGATTACTATCTGCTGAGCTGTACTGCCACTCCTATGCCATAACTCGTTATGTTGCACTTATATAGCTGTCAGTATATAGTGGATCCTCCTTATGTGAGTGCTGGATGGCCTGTTACATCTCACGCACACCCCAGTATTCTTATTGTTCATTTGAATACAATATATTTAATCAAAGCGATACCTATATGTAAATTTATACCAACACAGCATCTTACACATATTGGACCGTATTCACACCTAAGGGGAGGGGACCGGAGAAGTAGGTGTGGATACATGTGTATCCGCACCTATGGATCACACAGTGTGAATCCGGTCCATTGATTCCAAGACGCCAAAAGACTCTGAGGGCAGCATGTGATGACTCTGAAGGCTACTGAGGGCCTAGGGCCAGCTGTTGCCTATAACTACCTAACGGGATCCCAGAAGTGTTGTGTCTCTTATACATTTGTTATACAGTGCAAGATCTTCATGCAGTAACACAAGCTCTCTTTGTAGTACACCTTCTCCTATGAAGCTGTTAATACAGTATAAGGTGGTATGTCTGGGCAGCCTAAGATGACTTCCGTTCTCCATTTTTTTTATGCGTACATATTATTAATACTGCGTAGAACCAGATGTTCAAGGACAAGACATGCCAATAAGGGTGTTCTTGCTAGCAGCAGAGGATACGTGATTCTAACATTATGCAATGCTAGCTTATTCTGCACATATGTAGAATGTAGAAATGAGTTAGATAAAAAGTACTAATTAGTTTAAAATGTGTTTATAACTAGTAAAATAGGGAGTTCTGGCGCTGTTGCTGTTGAGGTATATAGGTCTTAGCACAAAGTCAACTCCCCAGCATCAGTTACAGGACAGACTGACAGACAGCGGAAGTGCCCTTTTTGACCTGTCTAACTCAACCACAATCGAGCTCCTGGACAAAATCAAGCAATCACTGCCAGCCAAAGCCATATATTATTTATGTATTTTACTTTATTCTTTATTAAAAATTATAGTTAAGTTAAGAATTGTCTTGAGCTGTCTCCTTTACCTACAGGGGCCAGATTTACTAAGTTGCGGGAAAACGAAAGGTGGAGATGTTGCCCATAGCAACCAATCAAATTTTAGTTCTCACTTTTCTATTACATACTAGAAAATGTCAGCTAGAATAGAATTGGTTGCTATGGGCAACATCTCTACTTCGTTTCCCACAGCTTCGAAAATCTGTATTTATGTAATCCTTAAGTTTCACCAGGAACAGGTGGGTACTATAGAATTTGTCTTATTAACTATTATAATAGACACATCCATATTGTACATTTCTGACTTATGCATTGGGTATACAAACATATTGTTTTTTTTATTTTTATCAGAATGTACAGATGAATCAGTCTTTATTATAACATTAGTTCACATAGTTCACAAATTACAATATGTGTGACGTACATCAAAGAATGAGAAGTCTTCATCTACATTCACCAAACACTGTTCCTATATAATCTTACCTACAATTACAACACTGCGCTTGTATTTATCTTTTCACTTGTCTCTTCCAGCTCATTTGCTGTATGCAGATGACAGAATTAGACAAAGTAGACAACTTTTACAATAGTTTCAAAAGAAAAGTGGTCTCTGACAATCAATGAAAAGGTCTATATAAGAGTCATTTTTAATAATCCTAAATGTTTTAAAGAGAACAGCGATATTTTATGTGTTGAATAACAACTGGAATACTTTTCTGGGGATCTCACTCCATTGATATAGACTAGCCTTACTTACTTTAAAACAGCTATTGACCTTCCTCACTGCATAGTCCTTATTACTGTCATGCTTACCTGTGGCAAACGCAGGATTTTGAAAGGGGGGTTTCCAATGCGTGTAATACGTGAGGTATATTAGCATAGCTGCAAACGTTTTGGAGCCCAAAAACGCGGCAAATAAGCTCCGCCGCGTCCTGCCCAAGCTCTTCTCCTGACACTCATACTGCATGAAGCAAAAATTACCCCCTAGCGTGTGTATGTGTGTGCGTGCGTGTATGTGTGCGAGTGTGTGTGTGTGTATGTGTGTGTGTGTGAGCGTGTGTGTTAGGGAATTAGACTGTAATGCGGCAGAGGTTGATGTGTGTAAAATTGTAAAGAGCTACTTAATATGATGCACTGTAAAAAATAAAACATATGTAACATTTCAATACTGATAATATGGTCGCACTATCTGACTGCCAGGACGTAAGACGTCCATTAACGTTCTCTGTGAAAGCAGGACATTTATAACGTAGATTTGAAAATAAAAAAATTCTACATTAAGGAAATGCATTGATTATCGGCTGTAATAAGTCCTGATCTGATATTTTTTTTTATAGGTGATTTATAAGTTACTTCTTTCACACAGTAAAATAGTAATTTTATATTGAAGGAACAGATCTAATAGTAATAGCAGTATACAATGCATTAGTAGAGCACGAGCACATTACACAATGTACAGAGCCTGTGTCAGTGCATAACCACTGTTGGATTTGTAGTGACCCATTCACCATTCCCACCTGCTTTCCTAATGCAGCACAGGCCAGGACCATCTTCCTCCATGTGAGTCCAGATCACATGACCACTAAGCCACGCCCCTTTCGTGGGATCCGCGAAGCCACGCCCCTTTTTAATTTTCGTCTTTTGGGCTAATTTTTCCATATTTTTTTTATTTTTCAATCTGGGGGGGTTCTGAGCAACCAGAACCCCCCCCCCCCCCCGGGGGGCCCCGCTCCCTACCNNNGGTGCGCCACTGCTTACAGCAATTTAGTGTGTTCTAGTGATTGCAGCACAGGTCCAGGGAAGCTGAAATCAGGCAGTTCCATCCATCACACAATGGATCACGACAGGAGTGCAGAGCTTGCAGCAGTGTTGATCAATGCATGACAGCTTTTCTAGTGTAACAGACTAATATCAGACTAATGTAGTTTGTGAATTTAGTTTTATTATGTCAAACATTGGTTGCATATCCTCCAACTGCTCCATTTTTACAATACTGAACTTGCATTGGTCAAAATCTTCTGTCTATATATAGATGTTTATATTTGTGTGCCAACTCTGCGTTGTGACGCAAGGGGTGGGGCTTGAAGATTACAGCATAGTGACTGTGCCTCTGCAACCATGTAGATTTTGGGCTGGATCTAGGCTTCTGAATGTTTTCTATGTAGTTGGATGCAATCTGATGCATACGAACACATCCAAGCAACCTGCAATGTAATCCACTTGATCAAGACTTCAAGCAAATGACAATTCTGATAGCTTTGGGGAGGGGGACTGGGTTGCAATCAGTGAGAGGGGCTTAGTATGACAATGTGCAGAGATCTGAACACAGCAAAAATAGACCTTAGATGGTTTAACCTATTTTTTTACTGCTTGTTTGATTTTACATTTTACTTGGTTGGCCGTACAAGTGCACAAGTGCAGGACTATCCACACAAAGGACCGGATACAGATTTACTACAAAGTGGCTTTTCCTGATCGCTAGGATTGGAAAATGTCCCCTTTTGGTAAGTGGCATATGTGTGAGCACCACATTATCAGGACAGAACTGTAACCAGAATTCTGTCCTGGTAAAAATTCCGACAACGAGGCTGGATGTTTCAGGAAACAGTACACGGAACTGGGGCATGGAGCGTCTCTTGACTGTACTGCAATGCCCAATGAGAACCCTAATACCCCTATCAGATTGCCTCTAAAACCCGGGTTTTTGGTGGTGATCGGAAAGGTACCGGGGTCCTTGTCCCAGCTCTAATAACCCGGGACTTAGACACGGGAAAAAAGAAGAGTTTTTCCCATGTCGGACCCCGGTAAGTGGAAATTTTTCAACCGGGGTCTCACCTAATAGACCCAAGGAGTCATGCGCAGAGCCTTCTCAATGTCGGGCAGAGCCGGGACCCAGAATTTTTGCAGGTCTACCCTGCTGTACATAGAAGGGGTTTTTGTGAAAAACCTGGCAATCACCCTGCAATCTGAACGCAGTATAAGACACATCTCCTCGTGTTTTTTAGCCATCACACTGTGAATTGTTGGACAGTCTGTGCTTATATGTAAAACATGTCACAACATCAAAATATAACTCATTAGCGGAATAATTTAGCTCTATATGATCCTAACCATTTGTAGCTCAGTTTATGACAATTATTTAGCAAGTTTAAATTATTTTTTTAATTTTATTTGAAAGTCAGGTGATTCAATTTGTGATTAACTCAGGAAAAATCCTATGTGACAAGTGTGTTGGGATGTCGTTGACGATCTGGCAATCACCATTTTGAAAATGATACAAATACAGCAAAATTTTGCCTGTATCATTTTAGAGAGGATTTCCGTTTAGAAGCAATGTATCTGGGCGCGGGAGCACTGCTGAATGTTTTGCTTTCGACAGCTGTATCCATGCGCTGTGGTCTGCTTCCTGTGTTAGGTAATGAGGGCTAGAATTACTGGACCGTATGCAGAGATCCATTTGTTAAAAGCACGCAATTATACACACGCACGTAGCAAGGCAACACCCACCAACACCCATGACACTCCCCTCACACGGATGGGTTTTCGTGGATTTACGAGTGCCATAGGACATCCTTATGTGTACGTGTGTAGTTACGGGCGTACTTCAAGGTATGTACGTGCGTATCTATCTAACCGCGCATCCCCCCGCCCTGTCTCACGTAACTTTGCACATTCGGATTTCAACCACACCCCTACCACACGTATGTCCCCAGGTGTGATTCCCAAGTACGTGCCTAATGGATTTCTGTGCGTAATTTCAACGTAAGCAGCGTGAATAAAGTTACTACGCATGCAAATTTCATCCGAACCTAAAAATACGCACGCAACTTCACGTGAAAACGGATCTGTGAATACGGCCCATTGTATTGCCATACGGACGAACCAGCATTACAATATTGATCAGATGGTGTCCCGGTAACTGATGATCAGTGAATGCTGCCAGGATTTCAGTGCTGGCGTGTTCACCATCAAAAATGAGTCCGATGTACCACATGTGTATGTTGTAAGGCTGTATGGGTGTTAAACCGTATTGACAGAGTATTGATCATATATAGACATGAAAAAGAGGCAGTGGCATAGCTATCATAGGGAGTGCTGCTGCTGTAGGGCCTGGAGGAGAGGGGGGCCTGGAGGAAAGGGGGGGCTCACATTCAGCCATCCATCCAGCACCCTTGGAGGACAGCTCTAAGCATGTTATTCATAAGCAACACTCATAGACTGAGTACTGATGACTGTCTAAGCTACAGACAGGGACACTTGTTCTGTCTATGACTAAGTATTAAAAATGTTTCCCATCAGGTCAAATAATGTGTAAAACATATTTCATGGAATTTATTAGGAATGTTTTGCAGTTATCAAAGCTTTATCATAACCTGGAAGATCAGCTGAATGAGCCACATTGGTCTCTATGTCCTGTAGCTCAGAGATGATTCTGTGCTTTCAGGAGAGGATGAAAGGCTGTAAGTAGACTGATATGTTGCAGGTTGTGAGCCATTCATCTGTTAGCACTGAGCATTGCTGTGCACTAATAGCCCCAGAAAGAGATCCTGCTTTTGATCCTCACCCTGAACTGTCTCACATTTTAGTTATCACATTTATTCTGGTCTGTACCACATACAGGATTATCAATGCTGCTGTTCTTTTATTAAAGGACAGAATTTTTCCTAAAAGCATTTCATTTCCAATATTTCTTTAGTATTAGTAATTGCGGTTTCTACTGATATCGTGACAGTAACTAATTGGGCAATGATACAGACCACACCACTATGTCACCTGTTATTATTTCCTCACTGCTCTTGCTCCATGATGCCATCTCATCCGTTCTGGCCTTGAGATAGGTTCAAATCTGTACATTGTGCCGAGTTTTCTGCTGATCATATGACAGATAGACGCGGTTTCTGTGTTTGGCCCAATTCTGGAACAACCCACTTTGTCACTTTGGGTTGGATCCAGACTTAAATAAGTTCTTGAAATTAGTTACTCCTGGGCTAAACCATGTTGATTGCAGGGGGAGTCAAGTTAATTGTATTCTTTGCATGCAGGGATATATCTTTGAATTGCTTACTGCACACAGATACTGACCAGCTTTACTATCACACTGTTATTTAGACTTGGGATATGAAACCTCACCTCTCAACTCTAATACAGTTTGCAACAGATGAAATATGACTCCCCTGCAATCAACATGGTTTAGCCCAGGAGTAACTAATTTTAAGCACTTACTAAAGTCTGGATCCAGCCCTTTGTTTGCAATGTTGCATCCGGTATGTTTGGATTGAGTGTGTTGGAGAAAGACTTTTGCGTGCTCCTGCTGCCGGGCTTCTGCAGTGTTAAAAATCACAAGAATCACAAAATCCCTATGGTTACTTAAATGAGATCCAAAGTGTGTTATTGTAGATAAAGCTATGTCAACACATTAATATTGCGAAAGATCACCTATTCATCTTACATTAAAAACAAAATTGGTTAAGAGATACAATAAGTAATTTAAATGATTGAAAACAGAATTTAAAAGCGTACAGTGAAAATATTTGTGTACCTGATGTTGAAAAAGATGTTAATGAAAAGATGATTGTCCCTGTCACTTTTATTAAAGACAATCAGTATTGAAAAATTACCCAAGCCCTGGGCCCCACCAGCTTCAGTTACAGAGTCGTGGCTGCCTGCTCCGGATGTCTCCTGCCGCTACTACTTTCCAGAAGCATCATATACACAGCTGCGGCATGCTAAGGATATGCTGTGGCAGGCAGACGCTGCTCTGAAAAGTGATAGCGGCGGCTGTCAGATCAAGTTGTTTCTAGCCAGCGCACAGTGCTGAGTGCTGTTTATGAACCACTAATCAGCTGGGACCAGTCAGGGCTTGCACATGCGCAGAGCGACGACTGAGCAGCACATGCACCAGATGGAGGAAGAGGGAGGGCCGCCGAATAGGCTTTGTCCCAGGTTTATCTGCTGATAATGACGGCCCTGTATACAATATCTGTATAGCCATGTTTTGTACCACATCCGTTGCCTTCTGTCATATGTCCTTGCAGGCCCCAGCTGTACTCACTCCCCGCGGGTGACCAATTCTCAGATCGTGGCTGCCCTCCATACAGGTTCTCCACACTTTCTGGGACTGAATGCTGTAATTTCCTTCTGTTTCCTGAGACTGTTACTGGCTGATCCAATAGACTTCATCCAACCTCCAGGGCTCTAGCGGCTCACAGTAGCTAGTGAGCAGATCTTATCTTAGGCCACCCAGATTCTAATACAGTCCTAACACCATAAGTTCAAGGGAACCTATATACACAACTCATTGGGCCTGATCCAGACCTACGCTCATGAAATGCTCTTGTGCGTAGCGTATTTATGCCAGGTTACCTACGATGCAATCCCCATGTTCGTGCTCACTTTTGCCGTCTTACGCCGAGCAAACCCTACCCTAACTTTTCTGAGCATAACCGCGGGCGTCCGTAAGCTCCTTGCTTAGTTACGATGCTTAGCACACCCATACTGTACGATTGAAATGCCTCACCCCGCCCTCGGTGCGTATTTACGGATTTTGTATGGCAGGCACGCCCACTCGAGCGTTGTTACGAGGCAGGCACGATCAAGGCCCATACGGTCAGAATTTTGTTTCGTAACATATGCCCCGCGCATGCACAGTAAGTACAAATGGACGTTTTTCCGCTTACAAACAACATAAAAAACACTTAAGCGTAGGTTTGGATCAGGCCTATCAGTCTATGACAGTATTAGCCAAGGTTTTTATTTTGGTAAAGAAACTCAAGTCAAAGTATTCTGCAGTATTCTACAATAAATATATGAAGTCAGAAATAGAAATAATCCAGTTATTTTCAAGAACTGTCTAATTTTCTTTACTCCATGGGAAAAATATTGAAAACAAATAAGAAATCTAATCTTACAGTCTATGGGCCTGATCCAGAACCCAAGCTCGCATGCGAGCTAACGCTGATCGTAAGCGTAAAAACGGCAGTAAAAATGCACTGCGCATGCGCATAGTGACAACTTCCGGTCGTACCAAAGACCTTTTCGTAGCGGCGATTCTGGCGTCCGTATTGTTTGCGTTTTTTCCGATGACGGGGCGTGTTTATAGTATGAAGTTAGTACGGACGCTGGAGTTAAGGAATGTAGGCGGGGGGAGCCATTTAAATTGTACAGTATGGGCGTGCTAAGCGTCGTTTATGCGCAATGAACGTACGGACGGCCGCGGGAACAAACACAAAAGTTAGGGTAGGGTTTGGCGAGCGTATGGATGCTAAACTAGGTACGAGCAAGGGGAGTACCTATTGCTGTGCATCGGTGGTACGTTCGATGATAATACGCTACGCACACCAGCGTAGGTCTGGATCAGACCCTTTGAGACTCCCCAGTGGAAGTCATCATAAGATTTACAACTCTCTTCTGAACTTCATAAATGTTCTAATTCCTGGTTACAGGACTTCTCCCAGGCTGCATCCACTCTCTGGAATAACCTTTCTCACCCATTAAGACTATCTATACTCTATACTCCAAACTTTCAAGCGCTCCCTTAAAACTAATCTCGTCAGACAAGCTTATCAAATTCCTCAACCTTCCTAAGCTTTATCTGCCATATTAACAACCACTTTTTCCTTTCTTTTACATTATTAACACAAACCCGCACACTCTCTCTCTATATTTTAAAATTCCCTCATCTCCGTTATGAACATTTCTGTGTGGTTGGATCATACAGAGCACTGAGCACTTTTACCATACACCCTGGCTGGTTACATTGGGGTAGATCCTGAACTACGTTTGCCGTACGTTTATTCGCGGAGCGTATTTTCGTACACGTAAGTTCGCTACACTCCCCACGGCACACCCCTTGCACGGACGTATTTTCTCAAATTACGCGACCCAAACCCTACCTTAACTTTTCCTAACGTAACAGAATACGTCCGCTAACGGGCGTACAGACTACGCGAACGTACGCAGCTTAGCACGCCCATACTGTACACTTTAAATACCACCCCC